>JADEYB020000016.1:1621199-1669221 GCA_015832495.2 Alces alces
TTCTCCACTGATCTCCAGTAGCATATTGGGCACCTACCGACCTGGGGAGTTCCTCTTTCAGTGTCCTATCTTTTTGCCTTTTCATACTGTTCATGGGGTCCTCAAGGCAAGAATACTGAAGTGGTTTGCTATTCCCTTCTCCAGTGGGCCTATTTTGTCAGCCCTCTCCACCATTACCCGGCCATCTTGGGTGGCCCACACGGCATGGCTTAGTTTCATTGAGTGAGACAGTCCTGTGGTCCTGTGATTAGGTTGGTTACTTTTCTGTGATCTGGTTTCAGTCTGTCTGCCCTCTGATGCCCTCTCTCAGCACCTACCGTCTTACTGGGGTTTCTCTGACCTTGGACGTCGGGTATCTCCTCTTGGCCAGTCGCCGGGAGGCACTCTTGTCATCTCTGCTTTACAGATGAGGACACTGAAACCTAGAGAAGTTAAGAAATCGGCCGAGGCCACACAGCTGGTTAGCTGTAAAACTGGGGTTTGAACCCAGGCAGGCAACCCTCTCCAGTATTCTTGCCTGGGAGAGTCCACGGTCAGAGGAGCGTGGCAGGCTATACAGTCCACGGGGTCACAAGAGTCAAACACGATTTAGGGACTAAACCACCACCAGACAGCTCAAGAATCCAGGCCGCACCCAGGCTATGAGCTGCCGAAGGACAGGCCTGGGTCTGTCTCGCCCCTGATGTGTCCCTGGTGCCTGGCACTGCCTCGTTCCTCTGGGGCCCAAATTAAGTCAAAAGGACTAGGACCTGCCTTCCCTGGCCCTCGTCATTGAAATGTCTCCTTCCCCCGCTTTCTCTCTATGAACACATTTGAGTCATCCTTCAGGGCACTTCTCAATATCCCCAAGAATTCAGTCCGGTCATTTCTCTGCTTGTTCATCATCTGATTCTCTGAGAGCACATATAATTATTACTATTGAAAAACGTGTACCTCTGTGACTCTGGTGCAGAGAAGGAGCTCAGTAGATGTTTATCGAGTGAAGGAATGTGCGTTATGGTGAGTAAGAGGTCGCACATTACAGCTTATTTCATTGCTCAGGAGTAAGGGGGAATAAAAATAAAATGTAGGAAAAAACAAGCCTGTATAGTTTAAAGAATGAATGTTTTATCCTTGAATGAGCGATGTTGTTTCTATTCAAGTACAGAGTAGCCTGCCAGCCTTCCTAGCAAACAAGTTAACGTTTTATATCCATTTTGAAAGCCAGAGTATAATCCCAGTGCTTGAACTACACATCCACGCGCCCTGACAGCGTCAGCAAGACGTGCTTCCCAGCGTGTGCCCGCTGCGGTCTCGGGGACCCGTGACGGGCTGGGTGCACAAGAGCATCACCCTCCTGTGGCCCAGCTCGCCTGCAGCAGCAGCCAGACCACGTGTGTGTCACCCTCGGAGGCTGCAGCCGTGGGCGACCAAGCCCTGCCGAGCATGGAGAGACAGGGCCGAGAGTCTTCGGGGGAAACATGTGGCCGTCGCGGGGGAGCATCTGGGGTTCAGGGGAGACCCTGGGGGCTGGGACAGTCCCCAAGACTTCAGGGAGAGGGCCAGACACGAGCGGCCTTACGAGGCAAGGGTGACACGCATGGGGGGCGGGGGCGGGCTGTCCGGCGCGGTTCAGAGGCTCGGACTCATTGCTGTCCTAATCATTAGTGTCAATACCGTGAATGTTCGCGAATCACAGAGCTCATGTTGCTAATAATCAGGGGTGATATATCCTGACTCCGCCACTCTGGCTGGGTGCCCGGCCTGCAGTATCTGCCTCTCCCACCGCTCAGCTCATGGGCTCTCAGGGGCCGGCAGTCCTGCAATTGGTCCTGAGACCTCTGTAAGGTGGGCGGGTTCTGGAAGCCTAATGGCTTTTCCAAGGGCTCCTCCAGGGTAGAGCCCTGGTTTCCTTTACCCGTTTCTCCATGCTGGTTCCATCGCTTCCAAGATGTGTGACCTTGAGTGAGTCATTGCTCCCCAGTGTTCCTCATCTGTCAAGTGGGTGCGGCCACATCTAACATCACCAGTGGCTCTGAGGGGTCTCTGAGACGGCGTGGGTCAGCGCCGGGGGGATGCATCGGCAGCGTGGGTCAGCGTCGGCGGCGTGGGTCAGCGCCGGGGGGGATGCGTCGGCAGCGTGCGTCATCACCGGGGGATGCGTCGGCGGCGTGAATCAGGGTGGCACACCTGGTACAGGTCCCCTGTATGCTAATGATCCTCACGGTTACGTCATGTCTTCATTTAGGCTTTGGGGCCAGCTTGTTCTGGGGTGGAAACTGCTGCCACTCATTCTGAACCTGGGTCTCTCCGGACCTCAGTTTCCTCATCTGAAAAGTGGGGATAAGCGTCCCTGTGGGGCTTCCACGGTGGCTCAGCAGTAAAGACTCCACCTGCAGTTCAGGAGACGTGGGTTTGACCCCTGTGTTGGGAAGGTCCCCTGGAGGAGGGCATGGCAACCACTCCAGGATTCTTGCCTGGAGAATCCCATGGACAGAGGAGCCTGGTGGGCTGCAGTCCAGTGGGTCGCTAAGAGTCGGACACGACTGAAGTGATGGAGCAGGCAGATTTCCTTCTGGGAGGCTGGGAAGATGAGAGACGGTCCGTACATAACCCCTGGTCCAGGAGACTGACCTGGCTTAAAGTTAGGTCCATGCTGTGTCCCAGTCACCGTGCCCCTCCCTCAGGGGTGGTGGTCCCAAGATTCTGTTGCAGCTGCGGGTATTTGAAGAAGGGTGGCCGGATCCAGAAATACTGGCTTCCTGGAAGAGTTGCGTGGGGGATGGGTGAGGACAGATTTGTAAATATCTGGTTCTGGGACCAGGCTCTCCACAGATGTTCCACCCTGCCCCCCTCCCTGGATGCTAAATCCCTTTCCCAGAACCTCCCCTGGAACTGAGATCCCTGCATTCACAGTAGCATCTTCCAGGCACCCCTGTGATCTAGCTGCCTCATCAGGGCTGCCAGAATGTTCACTGAGACACCCAAAACCTCTCCGTGGTCTCATCAAATGTGGTCCCAGATGCCCGTGCCTTCTGGACTGTTCCAAGCGGAGCATGTCTGGTCTGCCCCAGGCCTCTGAGCTGATAGCCCTTGTCCTTCTCAGTCACCACGGCAGCCTCCCCACCTTGGAGGAAAGCTAGGCAGTTTGCACTGGAGAAAACAGAGTTTCAGGCAGGTTATGTGAACCTGAGCAGGGTGGCCAGGTGGTGAGGGATGTGACTCAGCCCCCACGAGTCACTGAGACTTCTGGGCCCCCGGGCCTTTGCACATGCCTGTCCTCTGTATGGAGTGATACTTTCTCACTCCAGTTAGGTCTCTGTTCAAATGTCTCCTCCTTAGAGAGGCCTTCATTGACTACTTGTAATAGTCAGGGTGATTAACACTAGCTGCTGTAATGAACAACTCCAAACTCTTAGTGACAACACCATAAAAGTGAATTTCTTGCTCAGACAAAATCAAAAGCATTTATTCTTCCCTTTATGCAGAGGCTCCCCTGGGTGGCTCACCTCCAAACAGTGACTCAGAGATCCCAGCCTTTTCTATCCCGTGTCTCTGTCATTCCTAGGACCCCCTTAGGGCTCCCCACTGATGCCTCTGTATTCATTTTGCCAAAGAGGGATGAGAGGGAATACACAGAGCACCTCAGCTGGCATGCCCAGGGCCAGGGCCAGAGTGGCACGTGTCACCTATGCCCACATTCCAGTGGCCAAAGCCGGTCCCATGATCGTGCCCCACTTCAGTGGGACAGAAAGTGTTCTCCCCAACAGCGGGTGGGGGACGGGGGGAGATACTGGCTGACCAGTGATTCGCATGAGGGCAGGGGGGGTCTCATAGGGTGTCTGGGCTGGAAGTGGCATCCGACACATGACCAGCACTTACGACTGCCTTTCATTGACCATGCCTTCCTTAACCCCAGGAAGCCTGGGAGATATTTCTAGCTGCATATTGGTGAAAACCAACAGTTTCTGCCCCATCACCTGATCAAAGGCAGCCCAGTGGTGTTTCCCATCATAGAGATGACCAGAGAATTTGTCATCCATAGGCGACAATTTTAAACCAAAAAAAAACCACTAATGATTCCACTGGACACAAGGCTTACATCAAGGTTGCTCTGGGCCTTCCAGGATGTGTGGTCATCTCCTCTCCATCCCTGGGGCCTGGGTTATTTTTCTTTTTCCCTCTTGCCTCTACATGACATTTATCACCTATGTATGTGGCCACTGGTCTACTATCTTCCCAACCAGGATGTGGGGTCCATGAGGGCACGGCTTTTCTTTGGACAGTGCTGCCTCCTTGGAGCCTAGAACTGGGCTTGGCACATCACAGGGGCTCACTCCCTGCTTGTCGAATGAATGAATGAATATACTCAGTCACCCACAGGCATTTTGCAAACCAGCTGTGCATTGGCCCCAGTGCTCCTGCCCTCTGGGAGCTAAACTCTAGAGTGGAAAGTAGACTTTGAATCAGGAAGAGTAAATGTCAGGGGCTCTGGGTGGGGTCAGAGAAGGGTTACTTCCTCCGTGGAAGTGATGTTTGGGCTGAGCGTGTTTAGAAAGAAGAGACCAGTGACTCAGTTCTGAATAGCTTTGAGCTCATCCAGCTTGGCCTTTAGAGGCTGTGTGAGCCCAGGTGAGTTGCTTGACGTCTCTGAACTTTAGTTCCCACACCTGGAAAGTGAGACCAAGCATCTGTACCTTTGCAGGGCGGAGGCGATATCTTGCCATCTTCCTGGCGATGGTGGGGACCCAGCAAGTGGTGTCGGTTGTCATCATTATTTCTCTTTTGTAAATTTTAGACTGGAACTTCCATGCTGGTGGGTTTGGCCTCTGGCGGGGTGGGGTTCCTGCCTTACTTATTATGTATTCACTGAAACTCACCAAGGACAGCTCCCAAGTCGTTAGTGATGGAGCCCTTGAGGACCCGATGCTGCTTCCTGGAATGTGGCCCCTTGCTCTGGTTTCAGCGCGGCCAGGTGGTGATCCTATAAGCTTACCCAGTCTCTCTGAACCTTTTTCTTTGGAATAGGGATACGAAAATCTATCTTATGGTGCTAAAGTGAGGATTAAAAGAGGTAATACAATTAAAGGGCCCGCACAGTTCCTCTCCCATAGCTGTGATAGAATAGCACGGAGGCTGACATTTATTGATTGTGCTCAGTATGCCAGCCAACAGTGGTGACGTCTCCAGGTTCAGGGGCTCCGGATGCGAGCCCCCAAGGGCACCCAGGACCCACTCAACAGCAGCAGTCAGGGGGCTCCCTGGCCCCGAAAGGAGGAGGGTGTCTCGAGTTTAGTTCCTCTTGTCCTCCGTGGGCTTAGGACCGGTGGCTGGTGGCAAGGAGGCTGGGAGAGTGATGGAGGCGTGCCCAGGCACTGCTTCAGCTTCGGTGGGAACCATGGAACGGTTATGGATGGTTTTGTCCTCGCGAGCTGTTCGTCCCGTCACCATCCGCAGACGGCCGTAATGGGCTTCGGGAGGCTTATGCCAACATCCTCGCTTCCACTCCACAGAGGGAGCCCAGCCAGAGGGCTGGAGTGGAGCTCGGAGCAGCTCAGGCACCCACAGTCCCGGGGGCATCAGAAGGCCCCAACCTGGCTGGTCACAGCAGCCCTGCTCCTGCTCGCCCAAGCTCTGGAGACTCGGCTCACAAACAGGACAAAAGCGCAAGGTGCGGTCCCAGGGAGACGGTCACAGCACAGGCCCCGGGCCGGGAGGGGGACAGTGCTGACTCTGAGCCCAGGGCCGACGGGCCATGTCCTCCTGTAATGCCCATCACCTGGGGATCGCCCGCGACGGTCCCCTCTGCACAGATGTGGTGACCGAGGGCCAGGCGGGGGAGGCGACCTCCTGGGTGGGACGGCCAGGGATGGCGAGGGGGTGGGGGGCGGGGCCAGGACTCGTTCCGGGTGGTCGGAGGCCCAGACCCGCGTCGCTCCGCTGCCCCGCGCAGCGTCGGCATAACCCCTCAGCGTCTACCCAGAAGCACCCGCGCGTCATCTCAGCTCGTTGGTTGCTGACAGAGCGGGCGGCCATCTTAGCAACAAGCCCGCGCGCTCATTTGGCGGATGGGCACCCTGCGGCCTGGGGCAGGGACGCGCCCCCCGCTGCCTCATAGGGAGCTAACTGCGGGTCCCTGCCCGTCCCGAGGGCTAAGGTCTTCTAGGTCAGCTTCCGGCCCCCTGTGCGTGTGTGTCAGTTAACTGCCGTGCGTTTAGGCAGGGCGCACGCTCCCGTTTCACCCTGGCCCTCACCACTCCCTGTTGCTTCCTCCTGGACGGAGTCGTCCGTATGTCCTGCCTGGTTCCCTCCACCCATGCCTCCCTGCCCGGGCTCCCCCAGCGGGCGCTTTGCTAGAACCCTGTGCTCTTCTCCCTTCTTCTGAGGACACCCTTGCCCCCTTCAAGGCCTTCCAACCCCAACTCCCCCTTTACACCTGGCGGGGGTCACTGTCACCCCAGAACCCAGGCCAGGGGGCAGCAGAGAGACCCTGACTCCTGCGTGGAGGTTGTCCGAGGGGTGAGCCGAGTCTCCGCCTGGACTCTGCCACTTTGGGGCCCTGTGACCTTGGAAGAACCATCTGCCTCTCAGGGCCTCTGCTTGTCCATCTGTGAAATGGAGGTAATACTGCCTGCTCTGTGGAGTTGCTATGGGAATAAGAATCCAACACCTGTGTATGCTTGGCATTTGTTAAGGGTTCATCAAACACAGCTATGGAGCAGATAAAAGGGGGGCCTGGCCCAGGTCAGATGCTTCCCTGGTAGCTCAGTTGGTAAAGAATCCGCCTGCAATGCGGGAGACCTGGGTTTGATCCCTGGGTTGGGAAGATCCCCTGGAGAAGGGAAAGGCTCTCCGCTCCAGTATTCTGGCCTGGAGAATTTCATGGACTATATAGTCCATGGGGTCGCAAGAGTCGGACGCGACTGAATGACTTTCACTCCGGAGCCAGGCCAGCGCACCCACCCCTCCAAGGGCAACTCTGCCAAGGCCCCAGATGGAAAGGCACGGGGTGGGGCATGCGGGGCCCAGGGTCTCCAGAGAGCTGGGAGCCAGGCAGAGGGCCCCATCCATCCCTCTCCAAAACAAGTGTGGAGCCCCAGAGACCAGCTCGGCAACCCTGAAACTGGGAAACTGACCCGGGCTCGGGGGCCATGGAGCCCCTTCAGTGGGGCAGGTTCCGGCCAGACCCGGGCGAGCCGGGTCCCACTGCCGGTCCTGAAGGCCCAGCCCTGACCCGGCCGCCCCTGAGGCCTGGGCCGTGACCTTGGTGGTGTCTGGCTCCCAGCCCCGCCCAGGGTGAGGAAGGAGAAGCTAGTAACTGCAGGCAGTCGGGCAGGCTGGGCGTTTAATTGATTAATGTGGATACGTGTTTTGACGGGCCCAGATGCAGTGCTGGAGCAAGGTGAAGCATTAATACGTATAATATATAATTATGATGTACCTCCGGCCTGGCAGGCTGTGTAAATAGTTTATCCAGCTGGGAGCTCATACGGGTAAGTGCGCTGCTTGCAGGCCCCTCTTGGACACAGCAGACCAGCCCCTGCCCTCTTGGGAGGGGCCGGGCCCGGCCTGCCCTTGCCCACTACTGGAGCCTGTCCTGCCTGGGGGCGGGGGGAGTCGCTTCCAGGACCTTCATGAGCCCTAGACCTTTAACGGGTGGTAGAGGCTTCCCTGGTGGCTCCAATGGGAAAGAATTCACTTTTAATGCAGGAGACTGAGATTTGATCCCTGGGTCAGGAAGATTCCCCGGAGAAGGAAATGGCACCTCACTCAGTATTCTTGCCTAGAGAATTCACTGGACAGAGGAGCCTGGTGGGCTATAGTCCAGGGGGTCACAAGGCTCAGACCCGACTTAGTGACTAAACCACCGCGGCCAGGGAAGGAAGGAGACCGGGATGGGCCAAGGGGGTGCACACCCTCCCACTTCAAGCCCCTATTTGCATTTCATCCTTTCCTGTAGCAGAGGAAACAAGTTCAGAGAGGGTGAGCAAGTTGCTTAAGGGTGCCCAGCAAACAGTGGCAGAGCTGGGCTTCAACCCGGGCCCACCTGGGTCCAAGCCCAAGTGCTGTTTTTTAGAAGGCAAGACCAAGGCCCCCAGGCCCACCCCGTGACCCCCTATAGTGAGGGGCCTAAGGGCAGTCTTTAGCATCCTGGGTTTTTTTCCCCTTAATGTCACTTGAATGTTTAGTAACCAGGTTTCATAAAGAGGGTTTGGGGAAGATGCCAAGCATCTCTGAGTTTCCCTAACAGCCAGCTCTGTGGCTATTGTCTCTGAGTCTGTGTAATCCGGGAAACAGAGCGTGACCAGGCGGTAAGTGGTGTGATGGGCAGTGGGGTGCAGCCAGGGGCGGGGCAGAGATGGGGCTGAGGGCTGGAGTCCAAAAGACATTAAGACTCGAAATACCTTGCAACAGCCCCGGCTGCAGCTTCCCAGGCCGGGACCCAGACTCCCCAGTGCCCCACCCTTCTCTGCCCCTCGAAGACTTTGTGAGGATAAGGGGGTGGGGTTCTCTCTCATATCAGGGCGCTCTGATGCTGCCCCCCTGTCTGTCTCCGGGCTGGGCTGGAGCAGGGCCCCTTCACGGTCCCTCACTTGCAAGGTGGGCCCAGGCACATCCTGGTTCTCACGTCCTTCCAGGACCCCAGACCCCGCACTGCAGCCCACGCCGGGGGCTCGCCAGGCGGGGGCCCGGGGTCTCTTCGTTCATCTCGTCTTCTCAGCGCCCGCCCTGGCGCCCTGCCTCCCGCTGGGGCTGGAGCAGCACAGCAAAGCCGCCCTTCCTCCTCCCAGGCTGCGGGAGCTGATGGGGTGCGAAGTGTCTATTCTGCAGATGAGGAAATTGCAATTAAGGGAGGTTAAGGAACTTTCCCAGGGTCACATGTTTGGTTTGCCTGATTCCAAACACCAAGAATTTCCCACTTCATCAGCTTGCCTCTTTGATGGAGCCCCTCCAGGGCAGGGGCTGGCACCCCATCAGACTCGGCTCCCACAGGAAAAGGGCTGGGTCTCCTCCGTCAGGGTAGGCGTTTGCTCAGAGTGGGAACTCTGTCTCCCTCCCTGGACCGTTAGCTTCCCAAGGGCAGAGGCTGTACATCTCCCGTCTGCCTGGGACCCTCCAAAGGTAATACCTGTGCCTCCCCCATCAGACTGGGAACATCCTCTGGAGGCCCGTTCCCCTTCATCAGACTGGGATCTCCTTAAGGACCGGCTCAGCGCCTCCCCCGTCAGACTGGGAGCTCCCTGAGGGCAGGGCTGAGTCTGAAGTGTCTCTGCCTGCCCTCCGCCCCACGCCACCTCCGGCCTGAGGACGCCCAGCCGCGGCACTCCTCACCCTGACTCCTCACCCCGTGTCCGGCGCGGGACTCGCGCGCAGCCCAAGCAGAAGCTGCCAGCAGGCGGCTAAGCCACAGTGCACCCGGGCATTAATTAGTGTTGCCTCTGTTAAGTGTTTCTTCCCATTTATGCAAATCAGCGAGGTAAGAGGCATATAATGAAGTGTTTGTGGTTTAATACTGTGCTGTAGGAAGGAAGATGAATTTTAATTGCTGGCTCCTAATTGGACGGACGGCTTGTTAATATCCTCCTGATGGGTTGTCTGAGCCGTTTGCCATCCACCCGCCCAGGGCCAGGTGTCTGCTGACCCACCGCAGGGCACCTCCAGGAGCCTTTCTGCCTGCCCTTGTCAGGGGTCATGCTGGGCATCTCTCTGCTGTTGCCTTTGGAATCCCCATGGAGGCTTGCGATTTGTCTCCTTCCCCCTCTCTGCCTTTTGCAGGGTCTGAGGGCTCACGGTCAAACTCCCACTGTGCCGCTTGCTTGCTGGGTGACCTCGGGCAAGTCTCCTGCCCTCTCTGAGCCTTGTGTTCTTCAGGTTAAGTGCTGAAGAGCATGGGGTGGGGGGGCAGTGGGAAGTTGTCAGAGCTGGGTGTTTAGGAGAGGGTGAGCAGGGGAGGTCCTTCAAGAGACCGAGCGTCCAGAGACAGCAGGAGAGAGGGAGCCCAGCAAGAGTCTGGGGGAGAGAGGAAAGTGGGATGTTTGGGCGAGCTGGAGGTGCATGCCACCCTGGAGTCAGGGGACACTGAGGACCGTCCCCTCCCACTCACCCCTTAGGGCTCTGCCCAGGCGGCTCCCCTCCAGGATGTCCTCTGCCCTGCGGCGTCCCTGGGTTTGATGGAGGACAGCCGGGTTGGATGGCAGCCCCCATCATCCTGTCTGTTACCTGGAGCCATCGCTGCACACTCACCGTACGTCCCTCCCCCGCCCCACATCAGACTGCAAGCTTCATGGGGGAGAGGGTGTCTGTCTGTTCTGTAGCCTCGTGTCCGGCACAGTTCTGGGACCCTCTGTTCATCCAAGACGAAGTTGTCCAGTGAAAGAAGGATCAGTAAGCAGGACCAGGTTCAGGCTGGACCTGTCTTCTGAAGACACTCTCAGCAGGGTGCAGTCCAGGTTCTGGAGAAGACTGGCAGTGGGAGCCATGGCAGACCCTGCATGGGGAGCTGACGAAACGCCACGGTAAACGGCATCTCTGTGCATCCCCTCAGCCTCCCTTCCACTCCCCTCCCCTTTCAACATCCAAATCTTTACATGATCTCGGGTCACCGGATGACAAATTTAGAAGCATTTATGGATTTGCTGGCTTCCCTGGTGGCTCAGTGGCACAGAATCCACCTGCCAATGCAGGAGACCCAGGTTTGATCCCTGGGTCAGGAAGATCTCCTGGAGGAGGAAATGACAAACCACTTCAGTATTCTTGCCCAGAGAATCCCATGGACAGAGGAACCTAGCAGGTTTTAGTACATGGGGTCACAAAGAATCAGACATGACTTCACGACTAGTCCAAGAGTTAGTCACTCAGTTGTGTCCAACTCCTTGTGACCCCATGTACTGTAACTCACCAGGCTCCTCTGTCCATGGGGTTTCCCAGGCAAGAATACTGCAGTTGGTTGCCATTCTCTTCTCCAAGGGATCTTCTCAACCCAGGGATGGAACCTGGGTCTCCTGCATTGCAGGCAGATTCTTTAGCATCTGAGCCACCAGGGAAGCCTGTTCAGTTTAGTCGCTCAGTCGTGTCTGACTTTGCGACCCCATGGACTGCAGCACACCAGGCCTCCCTGTCCATCACCAACTCACGGCGTTTGCTCAAACTCATGTCTATTGAGTTGGTGATGCCATCCAACCATCTCATTCTCTGTCGTCCCCTTCTCCTCCCACCTTCAATCTTTCCCAGCATCAGGGTCTTTTCCACTGAGTCAGTTCTTCACATCAGGTGGCCAGAGTAATTTTGAAGCCCCCCAAAATAAAGTCTGTCACTGTTTCCACTGTTTCCCCATCTATTTGCCATCATGAAGTGATGGGACTAGATGCCATGATCTTAGTTTTCTGAATGTTGAGTTTTAAGCCAACTTTTTCACTCTTGTCTTTTACTTTCATCAAGAGGCTCTTTAGTTCCTCTTCACTTTCTGCCATAAGGGTGGTCTCATCTGCATATCTGAGGTTATTGATATTTCTCCCAGCAATCTTGATTGCAGCTTGTGCTTCCTCCAGCCCAGCATTTCTCATGATGTACTCTGCATTTAAGTTAAATAAGCAGGGTGACAATATACAGCCTTGACGTACTCCTTTTCCTATTTGGAACCAGTCTGTTGTTCCATGTCCCTAACTTTTGCTTCCTGACCTGCATAGAGGTTTCTCAAGAGGCAGGCCAGGTGGTCTGGTGTTCCCACCTCTTTACCTGATTTAGCAACTAAACAACAAGCAGTGGATCTGCTAGGAGGGGCAGGGTCTGCTCTGGGAAGGACATGACTAGGAGAGAAGAATTCCTTCATACGAGGAATTTCACCACACTGGCTCGAGGAGCGTTATAAACAGGTAGAAAAGCTGTATCCTGAGTTTTTATTAATATTCAGAGCTGCCTCTTTGGAAAAGCACACGAATTTGAATCTAGCTTTGAGACTTAATCGGCTTTGAGGTCTTTCTGAGCCTCAATAGACTGATCTGTAAAATGGGCTCATACTACTTTACAGGGTAGGTTGAGAGAACAGTCAGCAAAGTCCTCAGCATATGGTAGAAGTGTTCAACAAATGGTTGATACGATATTTACTAAATATCCCATGATGAGAGGGACAGACGAGGTGAGCGCCGGCCTGAGTCCCAGGCAACCCAGCTGGGGTGCAGGTTTCTAGGCGCACAGCTGCCCCTGACACTTTCTGGCTGGGGGACCTTACCTCAGTGTCCTTCTCTAAGTCATAATTTCTTTACTGGCAAAATGGGAATCATATGCACAAAATGGGAAACCTACTCTCATGGCCTGCACAGGTTTGAATGAGGAAATACATGGGAAGCGCCTGGTATCAGAGCGAGGCCACTCAGAGCAGACAGCTGCTCCTGTCCCGGGGTTTTCACCCACTCACGGAGGGAAAAGCAAGCCTTTCTCTCTCCCTATCAGGGATCTCGGTTTCTGCACAGACGCCCTCCCAGAATCGTTGCAACACCAGCTGAAGGGGTCTAGGCACAGTCTGTCTAAACTGTAGTGTGCTGGGAGGGTTGGGATCACAGAGGGGCTGGTGGGTGAGATCTGGGGGGCAGAGGTAGGTGCTCCTACAGGCTGCCTGCACCGGGCCAGGTGGGAGCTGGCTGTGACCCCACGGACCCCCGTACCCATGTGGACACTGAAAGACAACCGCGGACTCGGGAGACCGGCTGCAAAGCCTCTGGGTCTACCCGGGGCTGGCGGGGGTCTCCTGGGCCTGCCCCCTGCTCAGCTGTCTACCGCCTGGGGGTCAAGACAAGGCTAAGGCTCTGTCCTCCCTGGTCTCAACCTGCTGCCTTCTTCTCTACCCGGAGTCCTTGGGAGGCTCTCCTTCCCCACCGAGATGGGGGTGGGGACAGCCAGCACTTACGGAATGCCGACTGGATATGGCAGATCCTCCCCTGAGCCCTGCACTCATCCTCAGGCTGCTGATGACGCTGAGGCGGCTCATGGGAGGTGGCGACGCGAGTGATCATCCAAGCCGGGATGGCACCCGGGCTGGCGTGACTCTAGCCCTGTGCTCTCTCCCCGGGGCCTGCAGATGCCTGCTCGACTCCTAGAAGGGGACCCAGAGCACCAGAGAGTCTCCCTTACCTTCATCCCCCCTCATGCCTCGAGCTCATTAGACAGAGGCCAAGGCGGCTGCTCAGAATGCAAGTGCTTCTTCCAGAGGCCCTGCCAGTGACAGGAGAACAAACAGGCCTGTGCCCGCAGGGACCCCTGGCCGAGAGGCCTGCAGGGCTTCTAAAGAGCAGAAAGGCTAGGAAGCAAAGTTAAAACAACAAAAAAACATTTGTTTGAATGGAAAGCAGAGGCCAGACAGACGTGCTCCCAACTCACACTGCAGCCCTCTAATGGGATAGAAGGAGCTTTGTCTTTGTGTTTGGAGTCCAAATATTTATTAAGTATTTTGCTGCCAGAGGCAGAGTGATGGGGCCAAAGGCACCAAGGCTTTGAAACCATGCAGACGAGGGAGGCCTGGCTTTGAACCCTAGGGTCTCCTGAGTGCTGTGCGACCTCGGGCATGTCCTTCAACCTCTCTGAACCCCAGCTTTCTCAGCTGCAGAAGAGGATCATCGTACCCACCGTATAGGGTTTATTAATATATGTTAGGGACATGGCATTATTTCTGGCACTAGGTGCTCAGTAAATGTTCATTCCATTCTGCTTATTATAGAAGCTTTAGCAAGCTAAGGGTATGAAATTTATCAGCGCTTGCCCCATTGACTAAGTTCACAGGAGGTGGTATATTCCAGGAAGGATGACAGAAAGTGAGGTCCTGAAGGCAGGAGGGCTCTACTCCAGAGGACTTTATGGACTAGGGGAGTGCTGCAGACCAAGACATGAGGTGTCAGGGGCTTGGGGAGACCTGTGATGGTGTGACACTGTCGGACGGGCTTTTCAGGGTGGTCAGTGGAGGGTGAATAAAAGTTGGTTGGCAGGATGTGCATTTGGGGAGGTTAAATTAGATCTCCGACCACCCTGGGGTGACTCTGCTAAGCGGAAGAGGTCTTCGTGGGGGCTCAAGGCCCTGTAGGAGAGGCTGGTGCCACCTTCTAGGGTCAGAAGTCCTGAACACCACGCTTGGCTCTGTTGGTTAGTAGCTGCTGACCTTGGACAGGACTGCCCCACTTCTCCAAAGCTGTTTCCTAAACTATAAAATGGAGATCATCACACTTAACCTTGGCTGGTGCCAGAAAAAAAAAAAGAAAAGAGAAAAAGCTAAGTGCCAGGCAGGTGGTAAGCACTCGGCAAATAGTGGTGATTATCCTGTTATTGGTGTTGCTGTCCCAGGGGGAGGTCTAGGACGAGTTGCAAAAGGAACGAATTCGGATGAGAGGGCAGAGGGAAGAGCTGGGTGCAGGGTGGGAGGCTCCGTGGATCTGATTCTAAGCCTTCGTGTCCTGGGCCCTGGGGAGGTGCTTCATTGACGTGAGCCTGGCACGTTCACCCAGGGCTGGGGCGGCTCTCCACGGCTCTGGACAAGCCTGGTACTTTTCATGCTCATTGGCCTCCGTTTCCCCAGCAGGAGGCAAGGCTCCTGAGACCAGCCTTTACTTTCCATCTGCTCAGCTTTGTGTGGAAGACCTGTGCTTTGCCAGCTTCTCTCGGAAACACCGTGGGTGCAGCCAGCTTTGATGGGTGGGGAAATGCATCCCACTCTACTTTGGGGTGGGGGAGGGGAGGGTTGGAGGTGATGGAAGTGTCCGTCTGGGTCTTCTTTGTCTTTATGAACTGATGACAGCTTGGGGCATTTCCTGAGTTAAGTGTGGGCATCAGACCTTTCAAACCCAGTATCAGGGCCCAGGATCCAGTAAGAGATGTTTTCCAATTCCTGAACATGTATTTAGTCCACAAAAAGGGAAATGCAGTGATAGCCATGAATTGATGCTTTCGAACTGTGGTCTTGGAGAAGACTCTTGAGAGTCCCTTGGACTGCAAGAAGATCAAACCAGTCAATCCTAAAGGAAATCAGTCCTGAATATTCATTGGAAGGACTGATGCTGAAGCTGAAGCTCCAATACTTTGGTTACCTGATGTGAAGAGCCAACTCACTGGAAAAGGCTCTGATGCTGGGAAGGACTGAAGGCAGGAGAAGGGGATGACAGAGGATGAGATGGTTGGATGGCATCACCAACTCAATGGACATGAATTTGAGCAAACTCCAGGAGACGGTAAAGGACAGGGAAGCCCAGCAGGCTGCAGTCCATGCGGTGGCAAAGAGTCGGACATGGGTGAGCGACTGAACAATAACAATAATATCAACCCAGTTTAGTAGCTGATTTAGTGAATTACTTAACTAAAAAGCAGTGAAGAGCGTGAAGAGGACAGACTCCACTAGTGTGAGCCCACCCTGTGGCGGGAGGGACTGACGACGGCAGGAGAGCGGCGCCGGCCCCCCTCTACAGCGCTCTGTGTGGGGCACACCCTGACCAGTCTCTTGATAGGTGAGGAAACGGGCGTTCAGACAGGGTGAGTCACTGTCTCTCCCAAGCTTAAATGACTCAACGGTGGCAGGGCTGAGATTTGTGCCCAGATTTGACTGACTCCAGGGCACGTATATTTCCTTTTCTGACCTCCCTCCTTTTCTTCGTCCCTCTTTCCTTTCTTCATTCTCCTTTCAATTGAATGTTACCAAGTCGCCATGAATAGAGTTGTCCAATTTGCATTACCACTGCGTTGCTGGAAACTCCCTCCCTATTCCTCCTTGGTCTTGCCAATGTGGCATTAGCAAGCCTTTGTGAATTTGGTCCATCTGATAAGCGAAAGATGATATCTCCATGCAATTTTATCATGAATGAGGTTGAATATCTTTTCATGTGTTTATGAACCATTTGTATTTCCTTTTTTGGTGACTGTCATGCTGCCTATTTTTAATATTAGTTTGTTGATCTTTTTCTTATTGATTTCTAGGAACTTTTTGTATATTAAGGATATAATCAGTAATAGGAAAGTGTATTAGTTTGCTAGAGCTGCCATAATAAAATAACGTAGATTGGGTGGGTTCGACAGCAGAGCAGGGTTTGCCTTCAGTTCCGGCAGCCAGAAGCCCACGAGCAAGCTGTCAGCCTGCTTGGTCTCCCCGGAGCCTCCGCCCCAGCTTGCAGGCAGCTGCCTCCTCCTGTGTCCTCACAGGGTCTTTCCTCCGTGCGAGAGCATCCCTGGTGTCTCTTGTGCGTCCACATTTCCTCTTCTCCGAAGGACACCAGTTATGTTGGATTAGGACTCACCTTCAAGGCTCTGTTTTTAACTTAATTACCTCTTTAAGTATGTCTAAATACAGTCACATTTTTTTTTTCAGTCACATTTTAATATACTGGGGATCAGGGCTTCAACATTAGATATTATGTCCATGCTCAGTCTGTCTGACTCTTTTCAAATCAATGGACTATAGCATGTCAGGTTCCTCCGTCCATGGAATTTTCCAGAAAAGAATATTGGAGTGGGTTGCCATTTCATCCTCCAAGGAATGTTTCTAACCCAGGAACTGAACCCATGTCTCTTGTGTCTCCTACATTGACAGGTGAATTCTTTACCACTGAACCACCTGGGAAGTCCTTCAGCATAAAATGTTAAGGGGACACAATTCAGTCCATAACAGAGTCCTATATATTTTTTAAAGCCTTGCATGCATGCTAAGTTACTTCAGTTGTGTCCGACTCTTTGCGGCCCTATGGACTGTAGCCCACAAGCCTCATCTGTCCATTGGATTCTCCAGGCAAGAATACTGGAGTGGGTTGCTATGCCCTCCTCCAGGGGATCTTCCTGACCCAGGGATCAATTTGAAAGCCTTCTTTGTGTATTTTTCCTATGTCCTAAATCCTCCTCAAACCCATGAATTTGAATTTCTACAGTCAGGTCTTATCCAGAAAACTGAACCTTTGTCTTTGCCGGGGTCCCTTAGTCTGTCTCCTGAGACCCCATGGTCCTGGGGGAGGGGTGTGGCAGACTCTGGGGTCACTTTGACCTGGCCTGAAGCTCTGACACTTTACAGGACAGTGGGGTGACCTTGGGCCAGTCACTCTCTCCGAGTTTCAGTCTTGCTTCTATAAATGAAGCTAATGATTGTGAGCTGGCAGGGTGGCTCTGAGGATGAAATGAGACGATGTCTATAAAACGTCTGGCCCATATCAGGGCCTCAGTATGCTGTAACTGCTGTAATTTTCGGTATGAATAGTGGCTCATTTATCAGGCCTCTGGGACACGCAGGCGTCAGGGGAGGGGCTGCAGAGGTGAATGTATCCGGGTGGGTCTGTTGCTCTCAGGGGCTCCTGCTCTGGGGGTGGGGTGGCCGGAGAGGCTGGGCCAGGCCCCGCTGTCCTCCAAAGTGGAAGCGGGGAAGAGAGGCATTCACAGGTGCCCTGGCGCACATCTGAGTTGTGAAACTGGATGAGAATTTCTGCCAGTGGCGGGGGGCGAGGGGGGCGAGGTGGAGAGGACAGTGCCGGGCGCAGGGCTTGTTATGCCAGGGGCAGGGGCAGGAAGTGCAGACCACCTTCACTGACGGTGTCCCCTTCCATCCGGGGGAATCCGGAAGGGATGGGACTGGTTGGAGGGGGGCGGCAGCCTGGAGCATCTGTTGGGGAAACAACTCCTTCACCTGAAATGAGCAAACCGCACACGTGTTGGACGGCGTGTGGCCGTGAGGGTGTTGGCGCTTGTGGACGAGCAGCCCTGTGAGCAGGCAGAGGCAGTGTGGGGGCGCAGCCTGGCACAGACCGCTGAGGCCCTGAGGGGGTGGCCGGAGTAGAGGACAGCCAGAGACAGCACCAGACGACAAGGACGGGCCCAAGGGCCTCTGCTGGCTCCCGGGGCTCAGCAAGACAGTGGGAGGAAAGAACTCCAGCGCCTGGAGCTGGACCTCATCTAATTCTTGCTTCAGACCCGCAGTGCGTGTCATTGGCCCCATTGTGCTGGAGAGGAAACGGGCTCAAAAAGGCGGAAGAGTTTCCCTCAGTTGAATTAGGGACCAGGTGATGTAAAGAACTGACTCATTGGAAAAGACCCTGATGCTGGGAAAGACTGAAGGTGGGAGGAGAAGGGGACGACAGAGGATGAGACGGTTAGATGGCATCACTGACTCTGTGGACATGGACATGAGCTCCGGGAGTTGGTGATGGACAGGGAGGCCTGGCGTGCTGCAGTCTTTGCAGGTTGCAAAGAGTCAGACACAACTGAGTGACTGAACTGAGGCGCCAGGCTGAGAACCCGGGGTGCTGCATGCCTCTCCGTGCACCCCTGTGCTGTACAGAAAGGGTCTCGGATGGGGACCCTTCCAGTGAAGTCAGTTTCCACGTCAGGGGTCATGGTGCCCCGACACCCCAACCGTTAGCCTGGCCAAATCCCCTCTTGAGGACGCAGCGTAGGTCAGGGTTAGGGTGTGCCTTCTCTGATTCCTTTCTTAAGAGAAAAGGGACACCTGCCTTTCCACCTTTGCTGGAACCTCACTTCTTACCTTTACCCTCCTGATCTGATGGAGGTGAACATATCCTGGGCTTCACCTTTGACCCCATCCTTGCTGGTACAGGGGGGAGGAGGCGTCCCCCGGGGAACACACTCTCACTTCCCTGTAGCAAGAGGGCAGGTGCACCATCTCACCGCCGGGCTCCAAGTGCCTCTCAGTCGTTTTGTCGGCCTGTGGATCCCAGAGACAGGTCTCCTTCCATCGGGCCCTCATTCTCCCTGTTCCAATTCAGCGAAACACCTTCATCTTATCTATTGCAGGGACATCTGCTCTCCTTGTAAAGATCACGTTCATCGCTGGTTGGAAGAGACCAACGAGATTAGCTTCGTGGTCCAAAATGTCTCCCAGGGGCTGGAGGAGACCTTGAGAGTTCAGCGGGTCCGCCTGCCGCTTTTAGGGTGGGGGCTGGTGAGGGAGCAGTGAAACCTCTGAACTCCAACCAGGGTCTCCATCACTGCCAGAGCCCCCCACCCCTCTGCCCGCCACAGAGGAGCATCTGGCTGTTAACTTATATATAATAACCCTTAAACACTGCCATTAAGTCCCCTCTCATTCTTTTAAACTACCCAGGAAGGGAATTCAGGGTGATATATGGAGGCTTTTATGGCTGGTACTGGGCAGCTTAAGGACTTAGCGGCATGCTGAACACACACGTTGTTGCATAAATAAGAATCGCTGTGATATCAAAGCATCACTCAGCTCAATGTCTGGGCTTCTTAGTGGCCCTGAATCCCCTCTCTGCATCCGCAGTCGTAGCCACTCGCCGGGGACACTGAGGACAGAGGGCCTGGCTCAGAGTTGGAGCCCTGGGTCCCCGTGATGTCACCGCGGCTGGGTGCTCTGGGAGATGCTATCACTCTCTACCCCCATCCCCTCCTTCTTTCTTTAATGCAAGCTCTTCTCCCGTTACCCTTCCTTGTTGCACGGGGGGCACAGGATCGCAGTGCGTGGGTGCATGCGTGCTGAGTCGCTTCAGTCTGTGCGACCTACAGACTGTGGCCCGCCAGGCTCCTCTGTCCATGGGATTCTCCAGGCAAGGATACTGCAGCGGGTTGCCATGCCCTCCTCCAGGGGATCTTCCCGACCCAGGGTTTGAAGCTGGTAGAGGAAGGCACTGTCGTATTTGGGAATTAACCTACCACACTCTGGGCTCTCTGCAGGTTTTTCTCACATCAGATCTTCAATTTTCCAGTGTCGTAAAGGTTCTCCCATTTATAACTGAAGAAACCAGTAACAGGCCCATTGTCACCCAGTCCGTAAGTGGCAAAGCTGGGGCTTGAACCCTACCCCTGTGCCTTTTGTGGAGGTCGTCTGCAGGAAACTCAGGGCTCTGGGGCAGGGCCTGGGGGTGGCTCCGGGGGGACTAGGAGCTCTCTGCTAGTGTCAGTTACTCAGTCACCCCAACTCTTTGGGACCCGTGAACTGTAGCCCGCCAGGCTCCTCTGTCCATGGAATTCTCCAGGCAAGAATACTGGAGCCGTGGCCATTCCCTTCTCCAGAGGAATTTCCCAATCCAGGGATCAAACCCGAGTCTGCAGGCAGATTCTTTACCAGCTGAGCCCCCAGGGCAGGGGGGAAGAGCCCGGAGGGGGCTGTAGGCACAGCAGTGACAGGACAGGGAGGCAGGGCTCCTGAGCTTCTTTCTGGGTTTGCAGGCAAGGGCGCGGTCCTCGCCCGGGCGGTGCCTGCTGCTGCTGCTGCTGCTAAGTCGCTTTGGTCGTGTCCGACTCTGTGCGACCCCATAGACGGCAGCCCACCAGACTCCTCTGTCCACGGGATTCTCCAGGCAAGGACACTGGAGTGGGTTGCCATTTCCTTCTCCAGGCGGTGCATTCACGAAGGAGCAAATGGACAGTGTTAACATTTAATGAGCGAAGCTGCTGAGTGGAGCTGCTGTGTCCTCAGCGGTCCTCCTGCCTCCCCGCAGCGGGGTCTCAGGACCCGGGCAGGGCCCTGAGGGCCCAAGCAGAGCCACCCCTCCACCTGGGGCAGCGCTGCAGGATGGGCAGGGCTCACAGAGAGGCAAGATGCCAGACACACGCTGAGCTCGCCTGGTCCAGTGTCAGGTCCCGGGGCGGGGAAGGGCAGAGCGCCCCGCAGTCAGGTCGCGGAGCTTGGAGAATCCCACTTTTGCCCTGGAGCAGCTGAAGACAGAGCCCAGAAAATCCTTCCTCCTTTTCCGCGGACCCTCCTCCTCCTCTCTGCAATGCTGGTTGAGATGCCAGCCATTATGGGAGGAGGGGGCGGTCCCCTGCTCTTTCATTTTACAAAGGCAGCCCAAGCGGTCAAGAGCTCATTCCATTTTGTCTTGAGACCTCAGGGAAATCATACATTCCCTCTACCACGTCCCACAGCCCGAGGGCTGGCTCTCAGGTGGCCGAGTTAGCCAGCGGTTTCACTTGTGGCTGGAGCCCCTGCCTCCTGTTCGCAGGATAGCGAGTTCTTCCTGGCAGTTAGCTATGCCTGAGTAACTGGAAGGTGAGTTTATGGCCAGGGAATATATGCTGCTTGTTGGGTAGGGAGAGCGGGCTTTCAAATCACAGAGTCCTGGGGATGTGGGAGAGGACTGGAAGGGAGGTTCCTGGTACCAGAGAGTTTGGGGCCCACGGCTGGATGCTTGGTGCTGGAGATAAGCTGCCAGGCTGGTGGGGGTGGCAGACAAGTTTGAAAATGTGTGGGCTATAAGTCAGGAGTGGGCAGGGTCTTTATGAGTGAGGGTTGGAGGACGCATTATTCTTCTGGAGATGGGACCAGGAAGTGTTTGATGGAACAGCGTGCCAGTAAGGCATCAAGGTGATGGTTAAGGGCACAGGCCGGCGGGTAAGATAGCTCTATGTTGAAACCCAAGTTTTGTTCCAACCCCTGGCACACAGTAGGCACCTGATAATGGTAGTGCTGATGCTGTAAAAGGCAAGGAAAGAACATTCTAGTTAGAAAGAACAGCATGGGCAAGGGCATGCCTAAACCTAGATGCTGCATTTGTGGGATCCAGGAAATGGTAACCCACTCCAGTACTCTTGCCTGGAGAATCTCGTGGACAGAGGAACCTGGTAGGCTACAGTCCGTGGGGTCGCAAAGAGTCGGACACGACTGAGCCACTTTACTTTACTTTACGGATGATTAAAGGATGCAGTGGCTGGGGACAGGGGAAGGAGGTGGGGTAAGAAAAGGATACTGCAGACCAGACATCTCGCTGTGGAATGGGGTCTTATTGTTATTGGCAAGCCAGGGATTATTTTTGAGTAGGGATTCTAGAAGAAGACTGACCCATGGCTCCTGAATCCTTGTTGGCTGGCTACAAAAGACCCATCTGGGATGATCCATAAAAATACAGAATCCAGAGTCTCACTGCTCAAGAGCCTGGTTCAATAGGTAGGATAAACCTCGTGTGTATCAAACACCTTTTACTTGCTTGGTTTTATTCTGTGTGCTTCACTTCTACAAACCTCATATAACATGACAGCGCTCCTTCTGTAGCAGGCACTGGCGTTGTCCCCATTTTACAGGTGGAGAAAGTCAGGGTTAAGTAGCTTGTTCAGGGTGGCACAGCAACAGTTGCCAGGCCTGGGGCTTTCGCCCAGGCCGCCCGACTCCGGAGCCCGTGCTCTTAACCCCACTGCTATCCTGTCTCTGATGTCGCCGGGGGAAATCTTATTTTCTCGGGCACCACCCACCCACCGTGGTTCTAACAAGCTGCCAATATGGGTGTGTGTCTGCTCAGTCGTGTCTGACTCTCTGTGGCCCCACGGACTGTAGCCCACTAGGATCTTCTGCCCCTGGAATTTTCCAGGCAAGAATACTGGAGTGGAGTGCCAGTTCCTACTCCAAGGGTATCCCAAGGATTGAACTCATGTCTCTTGCATCTCCTGCATTGGCAAGTGGTTCTTTACCCCTAGCGCTACCTGGGAAGCCCCACAGATTTGGGACCCACTGGCATTAACTATGAGTGTCCTTCCATTCAGAGATGGGGCAGGACAGAGGTGGCTCCATCAGGGAGGGCTTCCTGGAGGAGGTGGACTTAAGGGTGTTAGGCTGGGGTGGAGGCGGAGAATTAGGGAGGAGGGCATTCTGGGTAGATGCAGAGTTTGAAAAAAAGCCAGGGGAGGACAGAGATGCAGGCCAATAAGGAAGAAGCCCCTGGGGAAATGAGGCTAGATGCATACAGTGTGAACTTGATTTTGAAAATCCAGAGAGATTTCTGTCCACATATAGTATGAGGAGGAGTCTGTGGGTTCTAGACCCTCAAGACCCCTTCTTTTCCAAAACCTCCCCAGGCTCAGTGAGAATCTGTCCATGCTACATAGACCAATCCAAAATAGGACCATCCATCACTTCAATTAACCTCTTCACCAAAGACCCATCAGTAGTTATCGTGACCCCCATGAGTCCAGGGGTGGTGGGACAGGGTGGGAGGAGCCAAGGCTTCTATAGCAACTGGAGGGGAATTGCTCTCCTTTCTGCTCTGGACCAGGAAGCAGCTGATGGTCCATGAATCCCCAGCAAGGATAAAAGTAATAATGAATACCGTAACAGGCATGCCAGGGACACGGCGTAGCAGAATGGTTAAGACCCAGTCCTCAGAGACTGGAAGTTCTTGTTCCGGCTCGGGCACTCGCTAGCCATGTGACATGCTCCAGCGACTTTCCCCATCTGAGCCTCAGCTTCTGCTGCTGCAAAATGGGAATTTGTAACCTGCTGGGGTTAAATGAGGCACAGTGCTTATCATAAACGAAAGCCTTTACTATGACTTCTTGTCACAGACTTTCTTGGTCACCCACCAAAGGATCCTCCTTACTCATTTCCTTTCTAACAAGAGCTTCATGTGGTGCAGGAATGTGGACACAGATGGTGGCACCACCTCCAGCCCCAAGGGCTGAGCCAATCCCAGCCACCCCACGCCCTTTGCAAGCGGTCGGTTAAGTTAGAGGCACCTGCCACAGTTCTGGCCAATGAGAGGAAGTCCTCAAGGGGGCTTGTGGAAAAAATTTATGTTGACTAATAAAAAGAAGCACATGGGAAGAAATGATACTTTTCCTTCCCAAGTCAGAGCTGAGCCTGCCACTGATGGCTGGATTCTCTGCAGCCCTGAGGGGCACTAGGCTAACAGGCTGGGGCGGGCAACAAAGAAGGAAAGATAAGACTTGAGAAAGAAAGAAAGATGGACAAGGCCTGGGCAGCTGAATTAACCGGCCCTAGAGTCCCCCTAGCTCAGCTCTTCCTCTGCGGTTTAACAGATTTTCCGTGTTGTTTCAGCCAACTGGAGGCTTGTTGGTACCCGCTGCGGGCTCCCCTGGTGGCTTAGACAGTAAAGAATCTGCCTGAAGTGCGGGAGACGCGGGTTCCATCCCTGCCTTGGGGAGATACCCTGGAGAAGAATAGCAACCCACTCCAGTATTCTTGCCTGGAGAAGGCCATGGACAGAGGAGCCTGGCGGACCCCCTACCGTCCATGGGAGACAAAGAGTTGGACACAGCTGAGCGACACGCACCCACACTTCGCATCTTGTGTTAAATAATTAAAGGTTACCAAGCACCGGGGCGGCCGAGAGCGAGACGTTTACATACGTGTCACCTCGTGCTGTCCTCACGATAACACCAGCACAACCGCGCGCGTGTCCCCGCCCGGCTTAGTCTGCTTGTCGATGTTCAGTCCCTCAGTCGTGTCCGACTCAGGGCGACCCCGCGGGCTGCAGCGTGCCAGGCTTTCCTGCCCTTCACCATCTCCTGGAGTTTGCCCCGACTCATGTCCACGGAGCCGGCGACGCCATCCAACCATCTCATCCTCTGTCTCCCCTTCTTCTTCTACCCTCTGTCTTTCCCAGCACCAGACTCATTTCCCATGCGTCGGCTCTTCGCATCAGGTGGTCAAAGTATTGGAGCTTCAGCTTCAGCATCAGCCCTTCCACTGAATATTCAGGGTTGATTTCCTTTAGGATGGATTAGTCTGCTTCGGCTGCCATGAAATGCCACAGACTGGGTAACTTTAACCACAGACATTAGTTTTCTCACAGTCTGGAGGCTTGACGATCAGAGCGCCAATGTGGCCAGTTTCTGCTGACGACCCTCTTCCTGGTGGTAGACAGCACCTTCTCACTGTGCGTGCACATGCTCTTTCCTCAGTGTATGTTTGTGGGTGGAGAAAGAGAGAGAAATCTTCTTTTCTTTGTCTTCTAATCCCATTGCTTTAGGACCCAATGACCTCATTTAACCTTACTTCCTTAATTACCTGCTACAACCCCTGTCTCCAAATACAGTCACGCTGGGTGTTAGGGCTTTAATGTATGAATTCGGGGGGACATAGTTCAGTCCATAGTTCTGTTGTGCATGTTAGAACATTTAGGCTCACAGGAGTGGGGGGGCTGGCCCAAAGTCACACAGCTTGCAGGGGGACAGAGCTCAGGTTTGAACGGAAAGCTGTCTGAATTCCAGGGTGTGTATTGTCTATACCAGTCAAGTGCCTCTAAGGTGAGTGTGTGTCTTGATCCATGAGTCATTCCACTCTGAGATACACTGGATTTATCTGTTTTCCTTATTTTCAGCTTCAGCAGAGGTATAATTTACCTACCAAAAAATTCACCAACTTGAACCAGTTAGAGCAATTTTGACAAGTGTGTGCAGTTGTGTAAATACCACCACAATCAAGATATAGAATAAATCCATCACACCCCCACCACAGTCCCTTCCTTCTCAGCGTTAGGCCCAGGTAACCCCTGATCTGCTTTCAGCCACCATGATTTGGCCTTTTCTAGAACTTCATAGAAACGGGACCATAGCTGGTGTCTCCCGGGTCTGGTGTCTTTCACCCAGCATTATGCTTTCGTGATTTATCCATGTGGTTCTGTGTATCAACAGCATATTCCTTTTTATTGCTGAGCACTGTTTTATTATAAGGATCCACCAGCTCTGGGTTTATCTGAATATAAAAATAACACCTTCCACCCGTGGATGCTGCGGGAAGCTCAGCCCGGCTGGTCCTGGATGTCTCTCTGCACCGAGTTTCTGTGGGGAATGCACAGCGCAGGCAGAGACGCCTGGGGCCGTGGGGTTTGAGCTGCTCTCCACCGGCACGGCTGAGGCTCTGAGTCTAGCACATTCCAGGGAAGGGATCCCACACTCCCCTCTCCCCAGTCCTTGTAGCCAGTGTCTGAGTCTTCAGAGATGGGCAGTTCTCTTTTTATCTGCTCCCAAGCCTTCCTGCTTCATTACCATGCTTCCTGCTGCTGATGAAATGGAACCTTTGAAGTGAGAGGGGTGTTCACTTCTGAAGGCAGAAGGGAAGAAGTGATAAGAAGACCCAGGAGTCCCTGCCTGCGTTCCTGGTTGTACAAAATGGTTTCACAGCGTACAGATGCTGCTAGGACCCGCTCATCCCGCTCGCCCAGGGTCTGCTCACGCCAGAGCGCGCGCCTGCCTCTCATCTGCCAGCGCCTGCATTTCTTTGCTGAAGGGCTTTCTCTGCCCGCAAGACTTGTTTTGTCCACCTCAGCCCTGTCTGCTTCTCCCCTCGGGCACAATCACCTGAGGCTTCTCTTCACACCCGCTGCACAGAGCTCTCGCCGGGGCCTGAGCCCCGGTCGCCCCCCGTGGTAAACAGCCTGATGACGCACTTGGCCTGGCTTCTCCAGGGTCTTGGCTATGGTCCTGGAATTGCTCCCCTCCCCACCTCCCACCACCCAATAAATTGCATGCACGCAAATCCTTAGCCCGGTTCTGCCTCTGGAGACCACGTATTGAGCACTTAGGGCTGTGAGGCTCTGGGCTAAATTCTTTCTGCACCATTCTTATCACCAGGGTCCCCTGACGTAGGACCCCGGCCATCACCATCACCATCATCATCATCATTCCTTTGCAGGTGACATGACCGAGACCCCGACTGGGTGAGGGACTTGACCCGCGTCAAGCGGCCGACCCAGGTCTCCACCTCCCAGCACCCATGCCGCCCCTGCCCTTCGACCTCTGTGTGCGTTTGAGAGATGCCCTCCGTCGTGGATGCCCACAGACCGGGATGCTGTCTGTCCCAGCTCCGCCATAGTTGTACTGTGTGACTTTAGGCAAGTCACTTGCCCGTTCTGGGCTCTGTTTCTCCATTAGGGTCAGGAGGGCCAGAACTGCTTGATGCAAACAAGCCCTTCTGGCCCTGATGCTCGGTAAAATCTAAGGTCGAAGAAGGTGATTTTCGGACAAAAGATGCCCACCCGTCTCACCCACTGGGGAGTCAGTGTAGAGTCAGCCCTGACCAGTGGTGAAGAGGGAAAGAGAAGGGGTCGGAAGGGCTCCGGGAAGTGGGGTGTGGGGTCACGTGAGCCTAGAGGGACAATGGGGCTGGAGGAGTGGGAGGGCAGCGTGGAGTCCGAGGTCAAGGGCAGGAGGGTCAGCCTGGACTCCTCTGTCCTGTCTGGAAGCGTCCTGGGGAGAATCTGGGGGAGGGTCCCTTGGTTTGGTCCCTTGTGTGGGGTCCTCTGAGCAGAGGCTGCTCCAAATCCTGTTTTCCGGAGGGCCCACTCTCCAGGGTTGCTTCCTCCCGTAAGGCTCAGAGCCGGGCAGAGGGGAGAGCGGGTCACACCCTCATTAGAACGATCGCGCTGACATGAATTCTCCAGCCCTCTCAGAGGAGAGGCGCAGGGCCCCTGGTGGAGGCCAGGGCTCGGGCCCCTGCTTCTGGCATTAGACCATGCCCCCTGTTCCGGGGTTTGCAGGGTGCTGGCTCGCTGCCGATCCCCTGATCGCCGCCCCCCACCCCACCCCACTGCGCGCCTTGCGGAGGAAGGAGGACTTGGTGACCAGCCTGGATTTCGGAATCTGAAGAAAGAAGCTCAGAGACGGCAAAGGCCTTAACTATGGGCACGCAGCGAGAGCCTGGTTAGAAGTCAGGCCCTTGCTCCCTGGGCTGCGGGCTGTGTCCCAAGGGTGGGGACAAGAAGGATGTGAAGGCAGTGTCATAGGCGGGAGCCGCTTTAACAGCACAGGACTCTGCAACCCGGAGCTTTGTAACAACCTAGAGGGGTGTCATGGGGTGAGGGCCGGGAGGGAGTTTCAAGGGGGCAGGGGCATTGAACACTTACGGCTGATTCACGTTGTCTTATGGCAGCAACCAGCACAACATCGTAAAGCAATTATCCTCGAATTAAAAATTAAAAGAAAAGGAGCTCTTCATTTGGCCAAATAGGGGCAGAGGGGGATTGGGCGTATCCTCTGCTGACAAATACCAGAGCTGTGAACACCCACGCGCCCAGGGCTTCTGCTTTTAGGCACCTAGAGAGCTCGTGGCAAAGGCGAGGGAAGGGCGTGGACTCTAGAGCCAAACGGGCCTGAATTCCGGCCTGAGTTTGTCCGGGGCCTAGACGGGTGATCTTGAGAGTGACCGGCTAACCTCTCCAAGCCTTAGAGGCTGCATCTAGAAAATGGCGCGGTGATGCCCACTCCTCAGACCTGTTGTTGAGGCTGAGGGATACCGGGTAGGTAGTGTGACTCCCGGCTCCTGGTGGATGCTCCCAGGGGTGATTTTCTCCAGGAGAAAATCCTTCGTCCCATTGAGGGGTAGAGTCTCTAATGTACACGGTCCCATCTTCCTCCCGTCCCACCACATAACCACACCAGCTCGGGACAGCTTGCCTCCTATTCCTGGGTGAGGTGGGAGGAGTCCCTGAGTGCCAGCAGAGGATTTGGAACATGTGGCAGTTCCCCAGGGAGATGATTTCTGATCCCGGGCAGCCACAAATACAGATAAAACTTTGGCAGCTACCCCCAGCATGCTTGGAGCAGGGCACGGCAACCCACTCCAGTATTCTTGCCTGGAGAACTCCACGGACAGAGGAGCCTGGCAGGCTACAGTCCGTGGGGCGGGACACGACTGAGCGACTCTCACTCTCGCTTCCCCAGCTCGCAGGGGCTTTGGGGGCTACCCTGGGGCTACAGTGACCACCAGCCATGACGGGAATGCAGCTGCAGCGTTAACCGCGGAGACGTCAAGGCCGCGCCCAGGCGTACTGCGCTCTTGTTGGGTGTGGACACTCGAAGTCCATTACGTCCTCTAATTTTTCTAGGCTCCTCTGAGCTTGGCAGGCATTTTTCTTCCTCCCTTTCAGGGATGAGGAAGCAGAGCGGGTCGATGACTTGCTGAAGTGTGCCAGCCTCACAGGCAGTGTTTTTCACCACGACTTTCTTTACTGCACCCACTGACACTGCTTCCCTGGGAAGATGTATTGCTTGATCCAAGGAGCTGACTTGTAAGTGAACTTTCAGGACAGACCCTTCCATGAACGAAGGAGGCCATGGACCCTGGAGGCCTGGAGGATCAAGAGCCAGCAGAAGTCTAATCAGTGCACACTTTCTCGAGGGTCCAAGCCATGGGGCAGGAGGGCCAGAGCTCAGGACTTTGCTTCTGCCCAGAAAAGTGCTTGCAGAGCTCTGAGCACATGCCCAGAGATGGTGGGCAAGAACTCTGTGTGTATGTGTGTGTCTTGGATGGGTTTTTTTCCCCAACTGATTACTCCCTTGCCCTATTCCCTCATCTCAGTTCACAAACAAACTTATTGATGTGGTCTGCACTTTGTTAGGGGCTTCCCAGGTGGCACTAGTGGTAAAGAACCCACCTGCCAAAGCAGGAGATGTAAGAGACGTGGGTTCGATTCCTGGGTTGGGAAGATTCCCTGGAGGAGGGCAACCCACTCCAGTATTCTTGCCAGGAGAATTCCATGGACAGAGGAGCCTGGCAGGCTACCGTCCGGGGGTCCCAAAGAGTTGGACACGACTGAAGCGATTTAGCATGCACACACACACTTTTTTCATCTGCTTAAATTTGCACAATGCCTGAGATACGGTTGAAGATCTTACCCCTCTTGCATCATCACTCAAACTGAGAATTCCCTCCATTCGGAGCAATGACCCTGGTGCTTGGGAGGATGCCTGGGTCTTGGACCGAACTGGGGGAGGGCAGCACACGTACTTTTCAAAGCAGAATCTAATATGCCTGGTGTCGTCAAAGGATACCCTATAGCAAACCATCTTCTTGGTGGGTGGAGAAGACATTGGCAGTCTGAGTTTGAATCCCCTGGGGATTGGACGGGGAGGCTCTGAGGTCAGTGAGTTTACCTAGAGAGGCAGGGGTTGGGGCTGGGGAGCCTCCCCTCCAGAACTGCGGGCTGGTGGGGCGTGAAGGGGCCACAACGGGATGCCTTTCTTCTGTTTCGTCAGCCCTCACTGGTCGGTGCTTTCGTGATCACGGAGATTTTAATCAGCTGTGACAGACATCACCTTGAAGTGTGAGGTTGCTGGGAAATGGAAGAAGGGGAGGCAGATGAGAGAGGAGTCACGGAGACGGGAGGGAGAGGGTCAGCGGGACGCTTCCTGGACGTCGGGTGTCAGCCGTCAGTCCGTTTCTTGCTGACCTGCTGTAGGTCAAAGAGGCTGCAGTTAGGTCAAGCCTGACTTATGCCCGAGCCGTCTTATTACTCCCTTAATAACTCTTTGTGAGCAAGCTGTACTTCCTCCTCTTTACAGGCAAGGAAGTGGGACCTCACAGAGGTGTCTTGGCCACCAAAGTAGAACTCGGGTTTCCACCCCGCGTCTGCCTTTGTGGGTTCAAGTCCCCACCCCACCTCTTACTAGCATGTGGTATCAGGCAAGCTGTGTAATCCTGTGTGGCCTCCATGGCCTCATCTGTGAAATGGGGACGAGACCACAAGCTCCCTGGGGGTTGGGGGGGCCTTAAATGAGTTAATGCATGTGAAACCCATGGCAGCGTGCCAGGCGCATATTAAATTCTGTACAAGCGCTAGCAGTTATTTGGTTATTGTTATTCTGCGTGTGTAGCTCTTTCAGTGCCACTGGAGTGTCCTTTCCTCCTCTCCTTCTCCCTACTTCCCCCTTCCTGACAGCTCCCTCTCCCTTTTAAAGTTAAGCCCTGGTGTCAGCTTCTCCAGCCAGCCAGAGATGCAGGCACCTCTCCGCCTCCCAGCCTAGAGGTTGGGCTCCTGGGGGGACAGACCCGTCTGTGGTTCCCAGGCCCCTCGGAGCAGGCGGAGCGGTGTGGGTGATGGGGGCCGAGAGGTGGAGCCCCCCACCCCCCGCCCTTCTCTCTGAGCATCTGAGGGCATAAGTTAGATAACCGTGACACCTGTTTTAAATTAGCCTTCAGAAGCCTCCGACAGCTGAGAAATTATTTAACAGGGAAAGAATTGAGTACATGAATAAATATTAATATTAAATCACTGCTTCTCTAGATTTAAAGGGAAGGAAGAGAGACTTGCCAAGAAATGGAGACAGCAAGTCTCTAATAGATGCTCCCGAGTGTGATTTGGAGAAGTGAGATGCGGGAGTCGGGAGCAGCAGGCCATTGGTCCCCTCCTCCTGGATGAGCAAGGTGGCGGGCTCCACCCGTCGGGGGCGGGCAGGGGACAGGGGCTCAGGGCAACTCTACAGTAGCTCCTTTGAACTCCAGCCTCCCTGGCCAAGGTCCTGAAGGGGCCAAGGGGCAGCCAGAGGGCAGCCAAGCATCTCATCACCCCTCGGGGCGGGGCTGGGGGGCGTGGAGGTCACACGGTGACTTGTGCATCTGGCACGATTGCTTCTGGGAACCCATTCCTCCATGTGAAAATATTAAAATGTCTCCTTTATGAGCTCACTGCATAAAAGCAAAAACAAGTCAGGCTGGATTCAAGATTGTACATTCGTTACTGTTACAATCCCCCCCCACCCCCACTGTAAAAGGAATCCACAGGAGAACAGTTTGTGCGTCCTGGGCACCGTGCCCGCTGGCACAGACGGATGAACTGGGTTGGTCTGCTGGGGGTGGGGGTGCTGCTGCTTGACCTGGGGAAGCTGGGGATGCTGAGGAGAGGCCGTCCTGGGGGGGAGGGTCCCCCAGGGAAGGCACGCGAATCAGGGCTGTGAGAATTTGCAAGCTGGGCCCTCATCTTTCAGGCCCAGATCAAATATCATATGAAGGAGTCATGATAAATTAATAGTAACAGTGAGGACAGCAACGGCTCCAGCCGCCCTGGCGCCCTGCGTGCCCTGGGTCTCCCGCGGCGCTGCGGGCTCAGGGCCTGGCGTTTCTCTCCCTCCTCCTGGAGCCCTCTTCCCCAGGCCTCACTCCTCCTCCTCTTGGAGGGCCTCTGCTGTGAGGTCCTTCCCCCTCGTGGGGCCCTTCCTGACCTTTCTATCGAAACAACCCCTCCCACCTTTTCACTATTGTTTCCTTACCCTGATTGATTTTCTCCATTGCTCAGCACTAATATCACATTATGTGATGAATGTAAATATATGATACAATATATGTATGTTAGTTGCTCAGTTGTGTCCGACTCTGCAACCCCATGGACTGTAGCCTGCCAGGCTCCTCTGTCCATGGGATTTTCCAGGCAAGAGTCCTGGGGTGGGTTGCCATTTCCTTCTCCAGGGGTTCTTCCCAACCCAGGGACTGAACCAGGGTCTCCTGTAGGGCAGGCAGATGCCCTACTGTCTGAGCTACTAGGGAAGCCCCATGATACAATATATATCATGTATAATATGTTGTCTGTGAAATATACACAATGTATAATATGTTGACTGTGGAATATATACCATGTATAATATGTTGTCTGTGGAATATATACCATATATAATACACATTGTCTGTGTGTACACGGTTGTGGTCCTCTAGACCAGGGGTCCCCAGCCTCTGGGATCTGATGCCTAATGATCTGAGGTGGAGTTGATGTAATAACAGAAAGTGCACAATGAACGTAATGCACTTGAATGCACTTGAATCATCCCGAAACCATTCCCCCCACCCCCCGAAACCCCCTCCATGGGAAAATTGTCTTCCACAAAACCAGTCCCTGGTGCCAAAGAGGTTGGGGACTGCTGCCTCCATTGGGTGAGGTCTGCATCTCACTCATCTCTGTGTCCTTAGCATCCTTAGCATTGAGGACAGTGCCTGGCATCCAGTGTGTGCTCCTGAAGTATTTGTTGCATGAAGAAACCAATGAATGGATGGGGCATTTCCGGCACATGGAAGGTACACCCGTCGTGGTACCTGGAGTGCTGGTTCAGTCCTCACCACTCCGCACGAGAAGGTATCACCTCACCAGGGATGCGAGGTCTGGAAAGACAGACAAGCGTGCCCCCAAGTCACAGAGGTAGTAGATCAACAGCGGCCCTCGTAGAACAAAGGGTGGAAAGCCCTGAGGTGTGAACCAAGGAGGGGTCTGGAAGGTGCATGCAGGGAGGACGCGAAGCACAGCGGGTGGCTTCGTTTCCCTTTCTGGTTCAAGTCCAGTCTTCCGGCTGCTGTGTGCTCTGGAGCCTTCCGGGCTGTCCTGTGGGAGGTGACTGGGAGTCAGGGGCCCTGATGGACGCGCCTGCCCCTTACAACCTGTGTGGATGTCCCGCCCTCCTGGCCTCAGTCTCCTGACCTGGGATTTGGGGGCTCAGGGTTCCCCTCTGTTGAGGCTCCTCACGAGGGAAGGGGAAGTACCTTCCTCACCTCTGCCTTCTCCTCCCGACCCCTGGCCCTGGGGCTGGTGGACCCTCCATCATCAGTCAAGCATGTTCTGCACCATCCAGCACCTCCTGGCATTTCTGAAGCCCCATCCCACATATGATGGAGAGCATGCTGCTCCAGTGAACGCTGAACGGAGGCCCAGCTCCTTGTCTGAGTGTGGCGGCGATGTCGATGCGATGGGGCCCTTTAATTAGAGGCCTGTGTACACTCACCCAAAGGCTATTTTGGCCCAGGATGCTCCGTCTGGAGCAGCCCAGACTCTGCATGTGATGATGACAGTGAGGACATTTGGGTCGTGGTTCATATCAGATGGGTGAGGCGGGAATCTCTCAGGAGGTAGGGGCGGCCAGTGACCCGGCCTACATTCCAAGCCCCTCCCTGCTCCTGAGGTCCGGCCATGCCCTGGAAAGGTGCCCTCCACCCAGATGGGACAGAATGTCAGCTTGTTCTCTCTTGAATTTGTCCCCCAAGTATTTGCCAGGGTTGGCAGGGCAGCAGGGGAGGCCTTCAGAAGTCATTGACCACCCCCACCCCACCGAGGGGCACGTCTGGGCCAGCAGTGTTGGGCCCCCAGACTGGGTGCTTGGGCCCAGGCCGCTTCTAGGCCAGTGTGAAGGGCTCTAGCCAGCACTTCTCGAACACACTGCTGTCATGAAACCAGACCCAGAATGGGGTGATGGCTTCCATTCATTTGGCATCTGGTGCTCTCAGTTAGGGTAAGGAAAGTGGATTCAGAGAAGTTGAGAAACTCGCCCAAACTCTCCCAGCTAGAAAGTTCCAGAACTGGACTGAGATGCGGATCTGCGGACATCTGCCCTATACCAGCAGCCCGTTTGTTATCCTGCACATTGGATCTGAGCCCTTTCCCGATGGGGACACAGCCTTGCGCCTCGGGCAGGATACTCTTCTTTCCCGCAGAAAGCGGAAGGCTCACCACAATCTCCAGAATGTATCTCTCGAGGCTAACTTGATGCTACTTTTCCTGAAGCTGTGGCCTAGGTCCCATTTGCCTGTTGAAGGCCATCACGGAACCCCAGCCCTTTCCCTCAGAGCAGGTCGGAGCTGGAATTAGGAAACTCGTGGGTCTCATGAGATAAAAGGCTGTCTGTCTTGGTTGTCACTGTTGTATGAATGGATGGATGCACAGATGGATGGATGGATGAATGAAAATGAGACTCACTCCCGAATTCCCTTCTCTGACCCCCACCCACCCACCCACCAAGCTGTGCCCTTGGTTAGTGCCAGGGCGGGCCAAGCAGCACAAATGGGTGGGACTGGGGCAATGTGACAAGTGGGGCGGAGGCCTTTCCAGCCAGAGAAACTACCAGAGGATTCCGCCTCTGCGTCCAGGCACCTGACCTGTGCTCCGGGCCCCTGAGCCCTCATCTCTTTCTCCCCTGATGAATCACTTGAGTGCCTGTGATGGATCTGCCATCCCTGCCCTCATCCTGCAGACACGATGTCACCCTTCCTCACCCGCTGCAAACAGAAGGCCCAAGCGCTTCAGGAATCCATCCCCACCCTCCCCAGCCAAGCTGCCCTCGCCTCACTAATATCTTTTTTCTAATAGAATGACCTGAACCCTGTGTGCTGGGCTAAAAGCAGCTTCAGAGGCCTCTCTGGGTAATTGCCCTGGCTGAGGCATGATCTCACCTTACACTCTGGGTCGGAACCTGCTGGCTGGTCTGAGGATGCTGCTGGGGTGCGGGATGGAGAGCTAGGCCAGGAGCCACGCAGCCCTGCTCTAGCACACTCTTCCTCTCGGAGATTCCATTCCCCATTGATAATAAAAGAAAAGGGCTTCATTCTGTGAACTTTGTGGTACCATCCATTGCTGAAATTTGGGAATGCTCCCTTCCCCATTGAGAAAACCCTGTGAGAACAGGCCACATCTGTGAACTGGTAAATTTCATGTTAAGTTATACCTCCATATAGCTGGCAAAAAATGAATGCACTTGAGTAAGACATCTATCAGTCAAAAGAATATTCTATGGGCAATGAGAATCTTGTACGTGTGGTACCCATGGGTGAGAGATCAGAGATAAGCCTGGAAAACCAGCACAAGCCCAATCACGGAGGGCCTTGGACAGCGTTCAGATCTCACAAGATATGAAATAACTATCACTGTGTAATAACCAATCTCAAACTTAGTGGCTTAAAACAGTCATTTACCCTCAAAACCGTGGCCCTGTGGTTGGCTGAAGGTCAGCTGATCCGGGTTGGGCTCAGCGGGGCAGTTCTCTTTAAGCTGTGGGTCTGGCCGTCCTTGGCTCTGGGTTGCAGGCTGAGTTCAACCCTGTTTCACGTGTATTCACTCTGGGGTCCCGGCTGAGGCAGCTGCAGCTCCAGGGGAAAGCTCTTCTCTTCTCTGCATGGAGAATGCTACGCAGAAGTCCAAGGGGCAAGTGCCGCTGGACAAGCCTCTCTCACGTTCTGCTGTTATCTGTCACCCCACCGCCAAAACCAGTCACATGACCATGACCTAAGGGGTGGGGTGGGGAGGTAGGTTCTGCTCAAAGGGAAGGGGAGAAAGGATGGGTGTTTGCTGAACCGCAGTCCAAGTGATCACAGGCTACTTTAGTGTAACAGTTAAGAGTCAGGCCAACGCGGGTTCACCTTCTGTTACTCACCAACCACGTGACTTTGGGCAAGTAACTTTCCTGGTCTGTGCCTCAGTTTCTCATCTGAAAAGCAGGGACCAACAGACACAGCCTGTTCAGTTGCATTAGGTCGGGCTTCACACAGGACTAGCGCTATGTGTCTCTGTTTCCAAGGCGCTGAGGGGTATTCCAGTTTTGTCTTTGTCATCACCCCCGATTCCCCGCCCCCATCTTCCCCTCCTCTGGACCGAACCACCCCCGTCACCCCCTTCCCGGGGGTTGCCACTCTCTGCAAATATTTGGAAACATCCCTGAAGTCCCCAATCTTTGGTCATGGTTCAGCCAGGCTACACGGATTTAGTCTCTTTAATCTTTCCTTGTAAATTAATCCCTCTGAACCTTTAATCATTTTCCTCAAACGAGATTCAAATGAGACCTGTCTCTGGGCTCCTATGGAACACAGGCGGAGGTCTAGTGACAGGCGGACACGGCGACAGGGTTCTGGTCCTTCGGGGGGGCACGGCAGGCCGCCCCCGAGACAAGGAGGTCGGGAACCTGACCCTAAACCAGAAGCCAGCCCACGCTGCTGTTGCTGCCCTGGCCACAGGAGGAAGGGCCGTCTGTACCTGAGCGGTTTTTGCAGGAGGGGCAGGTGGTCGAACACACGCGTGCCGCTCTCCCAGCCCCTTTGTGGCAGCTGGTCACCCCTTTATCCCTTACATGGATGTGCGTCCTGCCTGCTTCGCGTGTGGTTAATCCTCCATCTTAAATTCTTAGAGATTATAACCCCTCCCTTTGTAGAATTCCAAAGCCTGGTGTGGTCCCAGATCTCTGGCTCACCCTTGCAGAAAAAAGCAAAGCATCTCTGCAGACCGGAAAATAGGTGGGGTGGACAGACCTGTCTGCGGGCTGCACCCGTGACTCTGGACTCGCAGAATGCAGGGACACTCCGCCCACCCTCTGTCAACCTCCGGGACGCAGGCCTAGAACTGGCTGGCTATTTCTGCACACCTTCTAGGAAACGCTCCCCCAACTGAGCTCTGAAGTGGTTTCTAAATATAAAAGTCAGTGGTCGGGAGAAACACCTAAACCAAGCCTGTTCCAGGCCTGAGGGCCTCCAGGCAGCGGGATCTACATGGACTTGTAATTCCTAGTGGCATTTCTCAGGCGTTTAGCTCACGGGTGGTGTCACCCCCTGACAGCTGAAGTATTGTTCCCTGGACGCTGGGCAGAGGCAACTGCATCGCTCCCTCCTCACTGTGAGGAGGTATAACCTGGTGGCTAAAGACAGATTTTGGAGTGAGACTTCTGGGGTCGGGACCCCAGCTCCACTACTTACTAGCTGCGTGACCTGGGACAAGCCACGCTGCCACTCCTCTGTCCCCCTCTGAGAAACGGTTACAATAGTAGTGCCTATCTCAGAGCTCACCGTGAAATGAGTGCATCAGAACATCTACAAGCGCCTCTGAGAGGATCAGGCCCAGAACAAGGGCTTGGTATACATTTCCTGCAGCTCCAGTTGTCACTGCTTCCGCTGGGTGAGCACTTCCAGCCTCTGAGCCTCAGTTTCTCCACCTGGAAGACAGGCAAGCTGCTACTTGTCTGGGTGTCTCCCGGGGCTTGTGAGAATCAGGTGAAATAAAGTGGGTGAAAGCGTTTTTTGCAAAACAGCGAAGCATTACCCGTTTGGAAAGATGGTTAGAGAGATGGCGGGGGTAAATGTACTGGCAATGAGGTGAGTGATGAGCTGTGATATTTAAAGGAGAATTTCTGAGCTTCCCAGAAGCCTTTTATTCCCCGTCCCCAAACACTTATTGTATTGGAGCATCTCGAAGCTTTCTGCGCTCTACCTGGGAGACTGATTTGCTCGAAATTGGCTTGGGGAAGGCAGAGCTATTAGGGGTAGGTCATGAGAGGAGTGGGGCTTACAAATCTTCCCTCAACAGACAGTTCCCAGAGGCCTGGGAAATGGATCATAGGGTCTCAGGCTCTCTCTGTCTTCCTCCCTCTGCATCATTCCCCTCCCCACCTTAGAACCACTGGGAAACAAGATGGATACCATCTGTCTCAAAGCCGAGTACTTGGAAGTCATCCTCCACACCTGTCTGCTCACTCTCTGAGGCCTTGTAAAGATCGCTCCCCACTCTCACTTGGAGCTGCCCGCTGCTGTCCCCCTGCTTAGCCGTGGAGTGCAGCATCTCTCCCCCTGAGTGTCTTCAGTAGCAACCTAGCCAGACCTCTTTCTTCCTTTCTTGTCCTCCTAGAATCTGTTCTCAGAGTAGAAACTCCCAGGGTCTTTCTAACATGTTAACCCAGGGAGCTCCCTGGCATCCAGTAGCTAAGGTTCCGCACTGTCCCTGCCGGGAGCCTGGGTTCGGTTGCTGGTGGGGAATGAAGATCCCGCTTGCTGCACAGTGCAGCCAAGAGATAAAAAATACCCCTCGTGACTCAGACGGTAAAGAATCTGTCTGCAATACAGGAGACCTGGGTTCGATCCCTGGGTTGAGAAGATTCCCTGGAGGAGGGCATGGCAACCCACTGGAGGAGGGCCATGACCCCATGGACTGTAGCCTGCCAAGCTCCTCTGTCCATGGGATTTTCCAGGCAAGAATACTGGAGTGGGTTGACATTCCCTTCTCCAGGGGATCTTCCTGACCCAGGGATGGAACCCGCAGCTCCTGCATTGCAGGCGAATTCTTTACCAATGAGTCACCAGGGAAAGCCCCCCACCCTCACGACCTCATCTAACCTGATGACTTTCCAAAGACCTACCTCCAGATATGATACATTGGGGGTTAGAGCTTCAACATATGAGTTTGGGGGTTCGCAAGCATTTAATTCGGAACAGGGGATGTTTATCTTGCTCTGCTCTGGATCAGGGATTCCAAGCCCAGTTCTTGGCGCTAAGCAGGCACTCGGAACACTTGAGGAAGGAAGAAAGGACCGGAGGAAGGAAGGTGGGGAAGGAGATAGGGAGGGAGGGGAGGAGGCAAGAATAAGGAGCTATAGTGTTCCTTGGACAATGAATCTGGAGGTCCCACCTAGATTTGAGGGGAACTCTACAAACCCAGTCATGTCTCGAAAAGTTTCTGTGACACCGGAGAGAACTGGATGAATCACCATTTAGTAAAGACTACTTTTTGTTAAGGGTGACCTAACCGTTGGCAAAGTGGTGACTGGCTAGGGTAATTTCAACTCTTCTCGAGACATAAAAATAAATTTGAAAGAAAGAGGAAGCAAAAGTCATGTTGAACTGCTCTGATCTCCCAAGCAAGAAATATTCCCTTGGGATTAGATCCCTGCTATGAAATATTGCCCCATGATTAGATCTCAAGCCATGAAATATACCCATGAATTTAGATCCCCACCTGGAAATACAGTTTGCTGGTTAGATCGCCCCCATGAAATATGGTCTTTGGGTTAGCACATGCCGGTAAAATATGGCCTTTGATTAGATCGCTGCAGAGAAGGCTGAGTCGCCGGCTGGGAGTGGGGACCTTCGCCACGTCCTCATGGGGTAGAATGTAAATATGTGGAGAGGAAGTGAAAGCAGCGAAGGTAAATTCTTAACGATGATGTTTTGTAGCCTGGACTTCCTTGGAGGTTGTCAGCGGGGGGGTGGGCGGGGACGGGGACAGGGCCAGGAATGGAGACTCACCTCCGAGCCGGCTGCACCCCGAGGTGGCGGGTGGTGGAGGGGACAGCTGGTGAGCGGGGCTTCCTGCGTGCCGGGCGCCAGGCTCAGTCCTTGATGCCAATCAGCTCCCCCAGTTCCCAGGAGGGAGGTGACATTGTTGCCATTCCTGTTTGCAGCTGGGGACAGAAGCGCAGAAAAGTGAGGTCACATGCCCAAGGACACAGAGCTGGAACCTGTCAGAGCTGGGGTTTGAGCCTGGGGCATCTCGCCCTCGAGACTGACCCTAGCCTTTGGTTGGGCAAACCGCTGCCAGTCCTGGACTTGCCTGTAAGTGCTGGGGCCATGTGACCCGCAAGGGCTAGTCTTGCTGCAGGGTTGAGGGGAGAGGACCCTGCAAGATGCGGAGGTGAGCTGGGTCACCCTGGCTCACTCTAGGTGAGGATCGGAACCAGAGCTCAAGGTCAAGAGTCCAGAGAGACGTGGCGTCCAGCTGGGTTCACCCCCTGGTTTAACCAGAGCTGGGCAGTGCCAGGGCCAGGCCTAAGGGCAAGGCCTTCTAACTTTGAGGCAACTGTCTCCTGCTAAGTCTGTAAATCTCTCTCTCTCTCTGAAAGGAGCAGAAAACTAAATTTGGAGGCTGAGATCATTCAGCAAGATGGTCTAGAGTCACACTTCAGAGGGTGGGGAGGGCAGGCGGACCTGGGCTGATGCCCGGCTCACAGCCGGTAACGGTGTGACTGGCAGTCTCGCCCCAGATGCCTCTCACAGCCCAGCCTCTGCAGGGCATTGCCCTTGAAGGCCACCAACTAACCCCAGGCCATGCCTCCCCAGAGGCCACCCTATCCGATGGCCCCTTGATGGATGCAAGGGCCTTGTCCTCAGGCCTCAATTCAGAGCAGCGCTGAAGGCGCATTTCTGCTCCAGAGACCCAGCGGGATCTGGCCGAGGTGCACGGCCCGGCTGCCCTCTTTCTGCCCTTCCTGCCTCCCTCCACAGGTGCCAGCTCCGACGCCCCGAGAAATCCCCCTGCATGTTATACAGTCTGGTCCCCAGAGCCCAACCTGCAGCACACCCTGGTCCTCATCACTGAACCTAGTTTCTTGTTTACAACATGGGGTGTGAGCGCATCTACCCCTGGGCTATTGGAGGCAGGCGTGCGTGGGTGCCTGTGTACTTGACCAGGTCCTGGGGCCCAGGAAATGTCTGGTTAACGATCACCAGAATCCCGGAGGGGCATTGCCCAGCTGAGGGTCTTCCCAAGGAGCAATGCTCTTGGCCTCCCTCCGTCTGGTCCATGGCGCTGGCAAGCCTGTCCTGTGGGTTGTGGTGATGTCCGTCTCTCTGGGGCGGTGAGGGGTCCCTGGGGGTCAGAGCGATTCTCATCAGATGTGAGCCCTGGCCCATCTTTCTCCCCTGGCACGGGGGCTCTGTGAGAGCCGAGGGCATGTCCTTATCTCGCCGGAGCCAGCTGAGCGGCCAGCTCTTATCGGGGATTTGTGGGCTTGTAAAACATGGCTGGCTATCAAGCCATCTCCCTGGGGTGAGGGTGCTCCCAGCTGGGCCTTATCATGTGCCTGTGCTGGAGGGGAGAGCCGGGTCATCCTGGGCGGATGGCAGCCAAGTCCAGTGGGAGGCGGGGGTGGGGGCATCAGAGTGGCCCAGGCAAAGTGCCCACTCCCCTTCTCTCCTCCTCCCTGCAGAGGGATTTCAGACTGTGGGATGGCCTTCAGAGGCTCCAGGAGCCCATGAGGAGAAAATTCTGGGGGTAGGCGGAGAAAAGGAGGGTTGCATCCACCTCGGGGACCTGCTTGATTCACTCATTCCCTGTTAAGCGCTCACTGGGTGCCAGGCTCCGGGCAGGGTGCTGAGTTCAGTGTGAGGTCTCAGACGTCCGGTTCTGCCTCTCTGGTTTCTCTCTGTGTGACCTCAGACCAGCACTCGTCCTCTCTGAGCCTTGTGTGTCCAATGGGAAAACAGTTCCCATTCCACCAGCTCGTTCTCAGGATCCCTGGAGACAGTGGATATGGAAGAGCTGCCTCACAAACCGCGAGGTCCGGTGCCCACAGGAAGCGGGGCGTCGAGTGGTCCGCTTGGGGGCAGACGGCACCCCTAGAGGCAGAGCAGAGAGGGCCGAGGGGGCCCCAGGGTCAGAGCAGGACTCGGGAGGCGGAGCGGATTCTGCTGGCGCTTGCTGAGGGCTCTGGGGAGAGGCTGGGGTGACATGGAGACGGGGCTCCAGGCTTGGGGAGCGGCGTCCACAGTCGGGGCGGACCCTTGCCGGTCTGCGCCGAGCGGGCCTGTGGCAGCCTGGCTGTCCGGGGAGGCCGGTCCATCTGGCTCTGCTTTTCTCCTGTCGTTTGGACGCTTTTGTGCTCCTCCCGCATTTGTCACTGCGTCCCTGAGATTCTCTTTTGAACTTGGCATCTGCGTGGGGCTCCATCCGCTGCCCGCCTCCCGTATTCTGAGGCTCGGATCTGTTTGCGACCTGGGCATCTGGTCTTAGGGCTGTAGGTGGTTCCGGCTCCCTCGGTGGGTCTTGGAGCGGGGGTTGGGGGGCGAGGACAGAAGGCCTGTGTGGCAGGCGATGGCCCGACCGGGATCGGGCACATGGTACCCGCCTCTCCCAGAGGCAGGGAGCAGCTTCCCTTCCTCCCCCGGCCCCTGGGGCTTCCCCTTCTCCCTCTGGTGCATCTCTCCCCTCCACCAGGTTTTAGTGGTGGAAGAGCCCATCCATTCCGACCATTTGCTTCGGAACCAAACAGTCCTGACCTTGTCCCTTGGCTCACTCACTTAGCGGCTGAGAATTCTTAGCTCGGGCTCTGAGACCCCACTCCCCACCTCCATGAGAATGAGGATAGCCCTGCCTGCCTGGGGCCTCCACGAGCGCAGTGGAGCTGGGCACCTGCCGTGCCGCCCTGCCTGGGGTGAACACTCACGGCCTGAGCACAGCTCTGGGCTGGGCCTCAGGAGCCTGCATCCTGATTTTCCCAGGGCGTATGAGTCAACCTCTGTCCATGCCTCAGTTTTCACATCCACACGATGGGAACAAGGCCTGCCTCACGGAGTTGACGGGAGTAAGCAGCGAGTGTTTGCATCTGGACAGCGCGTGGAGTGCTTCCTGATGCAGTCGGCACTGCTAACGCCAGCTCATCATTGTCATCATCGCCATCATTGCTATCGCCAGCATCCTTGGTGTCCAGGTGCGTTGCCTCGCAGCTGCCCGGGACCACAGAGAACAGAGGCCACCACCTGGCCAGCAGCAGGGCGCGTGGAGGATGAGTGCGGTCCAGCACGTAGCCTAGGACCACACCTCTCAGTCAGGGCTGGAAGCCACGTGTGTGGTGGGGGCAGGGGGTGGGGATGGCATGGGCTCGGGATCGGAAGCGCTGGGTTTGAGTTTCTCCCCTTGCTGCTCTCTGGGTAGGCTCTGGCTGATTACTTTTGTACCAAATTCTAGTACAAGTTCAATTTTTGCCTACTTTTGCCAGAAAATTGGAATAATCTCCTTCCTAAAGCATTTGTGAAAATGAAGTGGGAAGATAAACTTGATTATTTTTTGAAAAATGAAATGCAGATGGATTCAATTCATTTATTTGATGCTGATCTATCTATGGAGCATCTCCTGAGGGGGAGGCACTGTCCTGGTGCCGGGGACCCCAGTCTTCACAGAACCTTCACTCTGCTGTGGTCCCCAACTTTTCTGGCGCCAGGGACGATTTTCATGGAAGACAATTTTTCCAGGGACCAGAGGGTAGGGGATGGTTTGGGGCTGATTCAACCACATGACATGTTTTGTGCACTTATTTCTATTATTATTACATTGGCTTTATCTCAGATCATCAGGCATTATTAGATCCCAGAGGTTGGGGACCCTTGCTCTAGAGGAACAAACTCCCCAGGTTCGTGGAGTTGAGATAAGTGTTCATCACAGGAGGGGCAGAGGGCTGTGTCTGTGAGTGGGTGACATTTGACATCACAGCTGAATGAAGTGGTGACAAGCCTGCAGACATGGGCAGGGGGGTGACGGGCAGAAGGAAAGTGAAAGTGAAGTCGCTCAGTCATGTCTGACTCTGCGACCCCATGTTCTGTAGCCCGCCAGGCTCCTCCATCCACGGGATTCTTCAGGCAAGGATACTGGAGTGGGTTGCTGTTTCCTTCTCCAGGGGATCTTCCTGACCCAGGGATGGAACCTGGGTCTCCCACACTGCAGGCAGACGCTTTACCATCTAAGCCACCAGAGAGTGCAGCATTAAGGTGGGAGAGCGGGCGTCTGCTTGGGCGGGTGCGGAATGTGGAGGGGACCGTGCTCAGAGACCAGCCACTGTGGGCCTTGCGGGCCAGCCTCGGGGTCTGGAATCTGCTCCACGGGTGGTGGGAACCATGCCGGGTCTGGCTGGGGGAGGGCTGTGATCCGGCAGGATGTTTGTCCGTTGCACTCATGCAGTATAGAAATATTCGTTAGCCTCCAGTGGGATGAGCTGAAGGAAAAGGAATTTTCCTGTGTGTGCGTGTAGGTCATTTGTGGGGACAGTGCTGTGCTTTAGAAGATGATCAGGAATCAGAAATGGATTGGAGAAGTGGCCTCTGAGATTTCTTCTGATCCACAGACTCTAATTTTAGGAACAAACAGTTTTGTGGCTTGTTTTCCCAGTCCCCAGCCCATAGGCGAATTTAAGGTAATAGGAGGCGTTTAGGATGACGCTGGGTGTGAAAGATGCCATACCAAGGGCAGCAGGGAAAGCCGTAGGAATTTCTGCAGAGTGAGAGGTCTGTTTCCGGCGGACGGGAGAGAAAGCAGACACATATACTGAATTAATAAAAAGCAGTGAGCGCTAACCTGTTTTGAGCACTTACTATGTTCAGGCTGCGTGCTAACCATTTCACATGAGCTCCACCTTTTGGCTGTCACACTCACTGTGTTAGTTTTCTGGGGTTGCCCTAACAAATTACCACCACCCGGGTGGCTAAAAACAACAGGAATTTATTCTCTCAGCTTCGAAGGCGAGAAGTCTGAAATCAAGGTGTCAGCGGGGCGGGCTCCCGCCAAGGCCTCCAGAGAAGAATCTTTCTTGCCTCTTTTAACTTCTGGCGGCTGTCGGCAATCCTCAGGGCTCCTTGGCTCATAGACGCGTCACTCCAACCTCCACCTTCATCACGGCCACGTGGCATCGCCCACGTCGATGCCTGTCTCCCTCTCTCCTCTCATTAGGAGGACATCTCATCTTAATGAATTACGTCGTCCTATTTCCAAATAGGATCTCATGCCTTGATGTTCCAGGTGGCCGTGAATGTGCAGGGCTTTCTGAAACCCAGAATGCCCACTCTTCTGAGGGCAGGAGAGGAGTTCCCGAGAGAAGGGAGGAGCCTGAGTTCCAACCCAGGAGCGTCTTCATGGAGGTTCACTCCTGCTCTGCGCCCCCCAACTGCCTCCCCTGGAGCGCCTGGAGCGTCAGCCCGCAAAGAGGTGCCAGGCGGCCTGGGGCACCGGTTCTCCACAGCTGGACTGAGCCGTGGCGGGAGATCAGACAAGATGGAGTTGCAATGAGGGTCCGTGAGCCCCGCCCTCTCCACTGTGAACGTGCCGCGAAGGCCTTTCCTCTAGGTCCTGCGAGCGCCCTCATCCCATTAGGATGATTCCTCGCTCTGAGCCGCCTCAGCCCCGGTTCTTGTTTCTCCCTGGAGCCAATGTCTTCTCTCTGCACCTTCTCTTCTTTGACGATAAGTCTTATTCTCCTCGGCGCTTAGCCTTGACCTCCTACAGGCCAGGCACCCTGCTTCACTCTTCTGAGTCCCAGCGCCTAACCTGGCACATCGTGGGTGCGCTGTAAATGCATCATTCCACAAATAGTTTTCCTGTGCAATTCTGTGCTGGAAACTGGAAACATAGTCTGGAATGAGACACCGTCTGGTGGGACAACAGACAGACACACAGACGGCCACGGGGAAGCACGGGGACTGTGGGAGCCAGAGGCAGAGAAGGCTCTCACCCCAGGGCGTGACGGGTGAGGGGGTGCAGTGATGGAAAGGGGGGCCAGGCCCCTGCGGCTGGACCAGGCAGCAGGTGCAAAGCCCTGTGGGAAGGAGTGAGAGCTGGGAGGTTTGCAGAGCTGCAGGGTGAGGCGGGGCAGCGTCTGGAGAGCAGCGGGAAGGGGCAGGGTTGATGGAGGGGTCCTGGTGAGGGAGCTGGGATACCCCTCCTTGAAACAGACACGCTGGGGTGGGAGGAGGCGCGCTAGAGTTTTGCACAAGGGACTGAGTGTGGTAGAAAGCTATTCCTGGCAGCAGGATGGAGCGAGGCTGGAGACAGGGAGGCAGGAAGGAGGCTAGACTGTGCTCCAGTGGGCTGGGTGGGTTTGCTGGTGTCAGAGGGGAAAGAGGGGGGAGATGTGAGTATCGCTAAATGCTCGATATACTGAGTCCTATACTGACCTGCAGGACTTACGGCAACCTCAGTGCAAGGAGAAAGAGCTGTGTCTTGGGGAACTTCTGACTCCTTGCTGAGTGTGAGAGAGGGTCCTTCCTGCGGGCGGCGGGGATGTGAGGGGCTGGGGGATGGAAGAGGAGCAATCTCCATCTGCCACCGCTTTGTGACGGAGCTGGACTGCCCATTCCCCATGCGGTAGGCTCGCGCCTGTGGTCAGAAGCCCCCAGCAGACAGGGGCCGGCGTGTCTGCAGAACCCACGTATACTGCGTGGTCAAGAGCTTACCAACCGATACTCGTAGATGCCAGCAAGAGAGCCCAGGCTCTGCCTTCACGGCCAAAGCTCAGCATGGGGCTCCACGGAGTCCTGCAGGTACCACCCAAACCACCCATGGCCGGCATGGATTTTAAAAATTTTTTAAACAAATTATTTGGCCATGTCAGGTCCTCGAGTAGAGGCACACAGATCTTCATTGGGTCATGCGGCACACAGACGCGCTAGTTGTGGCGTGCAGGCTCCAGAGTACACAGGCTTCGGTAGCTGCCGCGTGCAGATGTAGTTGCCCCTGGGCATGTGGGATGTTACTTTCCAGACCGTTACTGAACCCACATCCCCTGAATTGCAAGGCAGGTTTTTAACCACTGGACCACCAGGGAAGTCCCAGGGCTGACAGGTATTGACAGCTCACTGTTTACTCGATTCTGTGGCTCTATGCATTATCTTATCTGAATTGCACCAAGGGCCCTTGAGGGGGGCAGTCATACCCATTTGTCAGATGCAGAAACTGAGGCTCCAACAGGGGACGTGACCTGTCAAGGTCACACATCTAGGAAGCAGCAGAGCTGGGGCTTGAATACTTGCTCTCCTGACTCCCAAGCCCAGACCTGTGCCTCCAACCCCTGGAAGATGCCCTTTACTCAGACTACTGATCTCTCTGGAAGATAATCTTCTCCTTGAGCAGCAGAACCAGGTGGGAAAGTGCCCCACACCCCCATCCAAACGAGTGAAGGAAGACTGACGGGCTGGCTTCCTCTCTTTCCCTGCCTTCCCGTTACCAAGTATATATTTTTTCTAATCGGCCTCTCTGCTGATGGTTATCTGGCTTTGCGAGAGAGCGAAAGAGACTTTGTGTCAAATGCTGAAAAATGACTTTTCAGGCAGCCTCTCTGTCTCCTGAAAGAAGGTGACGTGCTTGGAGCATACAAATCACTCAGCACTCGGGCTTCTCGAGGCGAGGAACAAGTGTGTTTAGATTGCTAAAGCCACTTCCGTCCCTTGCCAAGGTCACAGGTAGGCAACCCCGCCTTGTCAGCGCCTGCAGGGTGGCAGGGCCCAGAGGGCAGAGATGAGATGGCCTAGACAGTGCGTCTAGGGGGTGGGGGCCCCAGGAGGGGCTCCTGGATGCAGAAGATGTGAAACTCTAGAAGGAAGGTTGGCCTGGGTTCCAGGTCTCCATCTGCCCATAGTGAGCTGTGTGACTTTGGAGAAGTTACTCGCCTTTCTAGACCTTCGGATCCCACACTGTATATACACCCACAAACTCTGTGGTCAGCTTTGCCATTCATTCAGACGGATGTTCTAATAACTGGTACTCAGTTCAGTTCAGTTCACTTCAGTTGCTCTTTGTGACCCCATGGACTGCAGCACGCCAGGCTTCCCTGTCCATCACCAACTCCCGGGGCTTGCTCAAACTCATGTCCATTGCGTCAATGATGCCATCCAACCATCTTATCCTCTGTCGTCCCCTTCTCCTCCTGCCCTCAATCTTTCCCCGCATCAGGGTCTTTTTCAATGAGTTAGTTCTTCGCATCAGGTGGCCAAAGGATTGGAATTTCAGCTTCAACATCAGTCCTTCCAGTGAATATTCAGGACTGATTTCCTTTAGGATGGACTGGTTGGATCTCCTTGCAGTCCAAGGATCTCTCAAGACTCCTCTCCAACGCCACAGTTCAAAAGCATTAATTCTTCTGCTTTAAGCTCTCTTCATAGTCCAAGTCTCACATCCATACATGACCACTGGAAAAACCATAGCCTTAACCAGACGGACCTTTGTTGGTAATGCCTCTGTTTTTTAATATGCTGTCTAGGTTGGTCAGAGCTTTTCTTCCAAGGAGCAAGCACCTTTTAATTTCATGGTTGCAATCAACATCTGCAGTGATTTTGGAGCCCCCCAAAATAAAGTCTTTCACTGTTTCCATTGTTTCCCCATCTATTTGCCTTGAAATGACAAGACCATGATAAGATGCCATGATCGTAGTTTTCTGAATGCTGAGCTTTAAGCCAACTTTTTCACTCTCCTCTTTCACTTTCATCAAGAGGCTCTTTAGTTCTTCTTCACTTTCTGTCATGAGGGTGGTATCATCTGCGTATCTGAGGTTATTGATATTTCTCCCAGCAATC
>JADEYB020000016.1:1676886-1700710 GCA_015832495.2 Alces alces
GCAGTCAAAGGTTTGGTGTAGTTAAAAAAGCAGAAGTAGGTGTTTTTCTGGAACTCGTTGTGGAGCAGAGGAAATGGTAGAATGAGAACTGCGGCTCAGAGGGATAATCCAGCAACAAGGACATTTTAAGGATTTTGCTGGCGGGAAGAGAAGGCATTTCCACGCAGACACACAATTGTTGCTGGAATTTTCAAGTTTGTCAATTAGAAATTTCCCAGTGGGGTCTTCAGCCTAGCTGGGTGGACAGCAGCCATTTCGACTCAGCCTTCCAATCCCGATTCCTTCTTTGTGTTGACAGTGGACCTGAGAAGTGGCCCAGGAAATCCAGGGGCCAGGACTGAGATGCGCTCCCTTAAGGAAATAGCAAGGGCGCTCCTATCCCTGGGACCTGGCCCCCTTCTCCTCTGATCAAGGCCTGAGAATCTGCCTGTTTCCACTCACAGCTGCTCCCCCACCCCACTCCCAAGATTTTAAGTTTTAAAAGTTAAAGGCTTTCCTGTTAGAACCTCCTAGAAATCAGCAGCAAGAGAGCTTCAAAAGGCCCAGGCATCCATTTCTGTGAACTGTAAGTAAGTGGAATCATTTATTTCTGTCCTCCAGTTTTGATTAAACCCACCTGCAAATGAGCCAGATATTAAATCCATGACCTTAAATCTCCGTCCCTCCGTGACCCCTCCCTCCCTCCTCTCACCCCGAGAGCGGTCAGTTTAGCCCAGGAGAGCGCCGACCGACTGGAAAATTCCGTTCCGGGCCTGCCCGGCGCATTTCCCCTGCTGAGTGCCCTGTGCCTCCCGACAATTTCCCTTTTAACTCTATTTACAATCTGGAAAGTACATAAGGTTTCCATCATGTACGTTCCTAATGTCAATTTTCCCATGATGAGAATAAGGCTGTGAACACCCATGTTTTCATAATATAGTTCTTCAAGTATTCAGGGTAGCTGAGTGGTACCATCTCACACCCCGGGGTGGGCGGGCCAAGGCCAGTGCTAGGAGCCAGAGCTCATGGGTGTTGCCTTCATTGCTCGTTGGACGACCACTTTCATCACTTTTAGGCGGCCCTTCTCCACGCCTAAGTGACTTTATTGTGTTATTGGAGCTGTCACACCAGCTAGACTACTGTGAAGCCACAGAAGCAGATGAACACCACACATGGCCCCCAGGGAGGGTGGAGAGCGTGGAGCCCCAAGCCCTCATCTCCCCAGGGAGAGGCCTTTGGGCCTGGCCCACTGGACCTCCTGGTCTGGACCCTGGACAAGGAACGTGTTTCCTGGTGCTCTAAGGGATTCCAGAGGGCTTCAGAAGGAACAGGATGTGCGTGGCCAGGGGTGTGGCAGTGGACTTGGAAGCCCATGAGCTTCCGGGTGGGCTGGTGTTGGGCTTTCTCTGGAGGGCGTCAGATGCCAGTCATCAGAGGAGTTTTGTGATCAATCTAGTTTAACTAAGAGACCTCCAGCAGTGAGCTGGCCTGGGTCTCTTCCTCTGACTCTCACCCTCAATAAGTAGCTGCTGGGTGAATGAGTGAATGAATGAATGCGTAGTGTTTGAATAGCCTTCAGTCTGACCCGAAGGAGATGTCTTCACTCAAAGTGAAGCCGCAGAGTCTATATGAAAGGGGACATGTTTGGGGGGTCACAATCCCATCTCTCCTGCCTTTAACGCTTTCTAAGCCTGGGGTTGGCAGAGTTTCTCTAAAGGGCCAGATAGTTTTGGAGGCAGAAGGGTAAAATCAATGATATTATCTGGATGCTTATATGGCCATTTAAAATGTAATCCTTTCAAAATATAAAAATGCTTCTTAGCTGGTGGCACACACAGAACAGATGACGGGCAGGATTGAACCCTGGGGCCACGGTTTGGCAAATACTGCTCCTTGTTTCTTTAACTGCCGATCCTGGCCAACACTTGTCGGTGACTGGAGACAGTGCATGCGGCAGAGGTGAGGCGTCCGGCATCAACGACTGCATGATAACCACCCAATCCTAGATGCCACGTCACGTGGGAGGCTTATCAGGTCTCGGGCACTGCTCTGTGAGTATGGACTCTCTGACCCTGCGGAGTCAGTGGGTTCTGTCGTGATCTCCATTTTACAGAAGAGGAACCTGAGGCTTGGAGTGGTACCGCACTTGCCCAAGGCAGAGCTGAAATCTGAACCCAGGTGGCTGAGCTCCAGAGTATATGCACCTGACTGCTACAGTCAACCACCCTAGGAGCCCTCTTGAATCATTCTCCAGCCTCCCAAAGACATCTCGAGTGAGCCAGCACATGAATCCTCTCCAAACAATGAACGACTCACAAGTTCCCTCTTTGTCTCTGGCGAGTCGTGTCTCTTTTGTTTGACCGCTGATTGACTGCCCGAGTTACAACTGCGTGGGTCTGCTGGTTTGACGTCTCTGAGCACAGGCTCAGGGAAGGAGAGGCTGGGAAGGGAAGGAGGCCTGGGGATGGCTGAGTCACGGAGGAGAGGCCTTCAGTGTATAACACATGTGCGTGCATGCCAAGTCACCTCAGTCGTGTCCGACTCTTTGTGACCCTGTGGACCGTAGCCTGCCAGGCTCCTCTCTCCGTGGCATTCTCCATGTGTGAATACTGGAGTGGGTTACCATGCCCTCCTCCAGGGGATCTTCCTGACTCAGGAATGGGACCCTCGTCTCGAACCCACTGCATTAGCGAGTGGGTTCTTTACCCCTGGCACCCCCTGGGAAGCCCTCCAGCATAAAAGCAGTCCTGTCTGATTGCCTTTGGAGCCTGAACTGGTTTCTCAAGTCCTTAATGAGAAACAATGTGGTATGGGGGTGAGGTGGGAGCAAGAATAGAAACCAGAGGGAAATCTTTTAAAAACTGGAATTCCCATCTAATTCATGGCCTGGTTTCATCTTGGAAACAGGAGAATGGACAGAGTGACCTCTCAGGGTTGCATGCTGCCTCCCCATTGAGCTGGGGAGTGTATGACCCACCAAGGGAACTACTTCTTAGGGGCAAATGTTCTCCTTACAGTGCAGGTATTCAAAACCCACTTTTAAATATTTTTAAAAAATAGACTGAGGTTGGAGATAGAGGATCTGAGAAATTTACAATAGTTCTCATTCTCTGGGCTAGTCTGAAAAAGTTTTAGCTTATCATGATGTTGGTGTTATGGAATGAATGTTTCTGTCTTCTCTAAAATTCAAATGTTGCCATTTAACCTACAATGTGATGGTGTTAGAGGGTGGAGCTTTGGGGAGGTCATTAGTTCATGAGGATGGAGCCCCCATGAGTGAGATTAGCACCCTAATAAAAGAGACCCAGGAGAGCTCCCTCACCCTTTCAAGGACAAAGAGAAAATATGTCTGTTTATGAAGCCAGATGTGGGCCCTCACTAGACACTGAACGTGTCAGTACCTTGTTCTTGAACTTCCCAGGCTCCAGAACCGTGAAAAATAAATTTCTGTTGCTTATAAGCCACTCAGTCTGTGATGTTCTTTTATAGCAGCCTGAACTGACTAGGACAGAAATAGAGTCATTAACATCTTTAAATCTAATCAGATTGCAGAGTCAATTACAAAACCCCAGAATGAATTCAGAAATGTCACCTTAAAATCCTCTTCCTCTAGAACCATTCTTGGTACCAAAATCTGTATTTGTCAGGGTTCCCCATAGAAACAGAATATGTGTGTGTGTATGTGTGTGTGTGTATGTGTGTGTACGTATGTGTATGTGTGTACATGTGTATGTGTGTACGCATGTATGTGTGTGTTTGTGTGTGTATGTGTGTATGCATGTTTGTGTGTGTATGTGTATATGTGTGTGTGCATGTGTGTGCACGTGCATGTGTGTGTGTGTGCATATGCACATGTGTGTGTGCTCAGTCACTCAATTATGTCAAACTGTAACCTGCCAGGCTCCTCTGCTCATGGAATTTTCAGGCAAGAACACTGGAGTGGGGTGCCATTTCCTACTCCAGGGAATCTTCCCAACTGAGGGGTCAAACCCGAGTCTCTCTTGTGTTTCCTGCATTGAGAGGCAGATTCTTTACCATTAGTGCCACCTGATAAGCCCATGTGTATATATTTGACTTTGTTATTATGGAAACTGAGAAGTCCCATGATCTGCCGTCTGCAAGCTGGAGACCCAGGAAAGCCCATGGTCTAATTTAGTCCAAGTCCAAGGGCCTGAGAACCAGGAGAGCTGATGACACAGATCCCAAGCTCAGGACAAAAGATAAGGTTAGATGTCCCAGGTCGAGCAATGAGGCAGGAGAAAAAGGGTCAAATTCCTCCTCCCTCTGCCGTTTGTTCTGATGCCTACAGGCATTGGGGAGGGTGATCAGCTTTACCAAGTCCACTGATTCAAATGCTAATCTTATCCGGAAACACCTTCACAGACACGACAGGAGATAATGTTTAATCTGGACACCCCATGACCCATTCAAGTTGACAGATAAAATTAACCTTCACAATTGGGCATGAGAGGATTTGCATTTTCGTGTCAAGTGATGCTAGTATCTCAGAGTCATATTAAAGAGAGAGAGAAAATTTCAAAATAGGAACAATGTCTTTCTCTGTGTGGTGGTTTACAAGAGGGGATTTTTTTTTCTGTACAATTTCTAGTATGATTTATTTTCTACAATAAGCAAATGTTACTTCTGAAATCACCAACGGAGAAGTCGTTAAAGATAAAAATATTGATAAGAATAGGGCTGTGTCTCTTCTTCCAGAACCCAGTGGGAAGTTACCTTCTCAGTGGAAAAACCATCCAGTTTATACAGGGAACATTTGTCATCCAGGTCTTTGCCCGACTCTCTCTTATCTTACTGACAAAGAGAAGGATGGAGACGCGGACTCTGAGCAAGTGAAGCCTATGGGAGCATGACTCAAGCAGCCCATGGTGAAGGGAAGTAATCAAGAAGCGGTTTGAAAATAAAATACAACTCCAGGTTTTGTAGCCAGGAGATGCTGCTCAAGCATTTTGATTCCAAGCTCTGCTGAAACCCTACAGTCCAATCGGAACCAGGGGACAAGTGAATCAAGGTGACCGATATGCAAGATTCTAATCGAAGTGTAGCCCAGAGTCAGAGTTAGGGGAAACTATAAATGCTGTTAAGGATGAACGACAAAGATTCCGAATCCCGCCTATGGGAGCTCTTTAACATCTTGCTCCATAAGACAATCTGTCTTAATGTTGAAGAATGGGCATGTGGATTTGTTGTTTTCATTAAAGCAGTAGATGACACCTAACGCAATGCCTAGCTCATCATAAACACTGTAAAATGTTGATGATTCCCAGATACTGTTCTTGGGACTGGAGACACTGCAGTGAATAAAGCAGAGGAAGTCCATCCCCTCATAGGGCTGACATTCTATTCAGTGGGATAGGAGGGCCTATATAATGGGTAATAGACAAAGGGATAAATTAAAATGTAATGTTAGGCAGACAAATAATGTTATAAAAAAATAAAGCAATTTTAAGGATAGAGAGAGAAGATAAGTGGGAATTTTAGAGAATTTTAGACTGGATGGTCAAGGAAGGCTTCTGTGGAGATAGGACAGTGAGTAGAGATCCAAGTGAAATGAGTAGGTAAACTTAGTGCATAGCTGGGATGTGAGCATTTCAGGAAGAGGAAATGGTAGGCACAAAGGTCCTGAGGTAGGAATGAGCTTGTGATGTTTATGGAAAACCAAAGAGGGCAGCGTGGCTGAAATGGAGTGAGTAAGAGGAAGTGGTGAGACGTAAGGTAGCGACAGTCGGGCCAGACTTCTCTGGACAACAGCAAAGCTCTGGCCCTGACTGTCCAGAGTGATGGGAGCTACTTGCCTGCTTGAAGTAGGGGAGTGACATGATTCGACTGAGGCTTCAAAAGGATCTCTGGTTATTGCAACCTCAGATAAACATGTTATGTGCTCAGTCACTTCAGTCGTGTCCTACTCTTTACCACCCTATGGAATGTAGCCCACCAGGCTCCTCTGTCCATGAGATTCTCCAAGCAAGAATACTGGAGTGAATTGCCATGCCCTCCTCCAGGGATCTTCCAATCCAGGGATCAAACCAGTGTGACCTGCATTGCAGGTGGATTCTTTGCTGCTGAGCCACCCAGAAAGCCCCAAACACATTATGTTAGCTTTTATTGCTACCTAACAAATTGCACAAACTCAGCAACTTATAACAACTCATTTCTGTAGGTCAGAAGTCCCTGTGCCCTAGGATCAGTTCTCTGCACAAGTCAAAACCAAGGATTTGGCTGACTGGGCTCTTATCTGGAAGCTCTGCGGGAGAACCCATTTCCAAACTGGTTAGTGCTATTGCAGAATTCAGTTCCTTGTGGGTGTAGGACTGAGGTCCATGTTTGTTTCCTGGCTGTCACGTCAGTAGGGTCACTATCTGCTCCTAAAGGCTGCCAGCCTGTTTTCTTCACACCCGGAAGGGTATAGTGAGTCCTTCCTGGACTTTGAATCCCTTTGGACCTACACACGTGATGTATGATTTAGCTATACTTGCCAGAAAGCTGGGTTTCCCAGGTGGCACAGTGGCAAGAATCCACCTGCCAATGCAGGAGATTTGGGGTTGATCCCTGGGAAGATACCCTGGAATAGGATATGGCAACCCTTTCCAGTATTCTTTCCTGGAAAAGTCCATGGACTGAGGAGATGAGTGGACTACAGCCCACTGGGGTCACAAAGGGTTAAACATTACTCAGCGAATGAGCACAGACACAGGCCAGAAAGCTATCTGAGTTTGTGCAACCCTCTCTAGTGTGGAACTTGAAACTCTGGAGTTACAAAACCAAGTAAACAGTACCAGTCTCTATTGCACCCTCTTGAAGCATTTATTAAGTCCCTCTGTATTCCTGACAGTGTTGTGTATTAAGGCTTCCTTGGTGGCTCAGAGAGTAAAATGTCTGCCTGCAATGTGGGAGAACTGGGTTCAATCCCCAGATCAGGAAGATACCCTGGAGAAGGAAATGGCGACCCCCTCCAGTATTCTTGCCTGGAAAATCCACGGACAGAGGAGCCTGGTGGGCTGCAGTTCATGGGGCCACAAAGAGTCAGACACGACTGAACAGCTTGTGTATTATGGAAGGATTTAAAAAAAAAAAAAAACAAACAGAAAATTTCATCCTACCAGGGAGCTGAGACTAATAATGCAGAAAGCAAGCCCTGGATCTGATAAAATCCAAGGGTGCTGGACGCTAGAGGATGAAAAAGTGGGAAGAATCTAGGAGGGAGTGTGAGCCTATGTTTATGCATCTCCGGCTAGACCAATTCAAGACTCTTTTCAGGTCCCTGGCCCACTAACTAACCAGGGTTTTACCCAAAAGAGCACAGACTTTTCCAGTGCGTGAACAAGTGGATGAATCAATATTCCTCAGTGTTCCTACCTGAAAAACAGGGATATTGGCTTCCCCATCAGGTCAGAACGACATGTACATTTGTAAAGAGCAAAGCAGGGTCAAGTTCATGTCATTTGTTTATTTTGAGAGGGTGCCATAGTTTGGCTTCAGGATGCCTGTAGGAGAGCAACGGGGGAAGAGCATTCACATCAAAGGCATGTGAGTGGTCAAGAGTCTTAAGGGCTGTCCGGAGTGCCCTTGGGAGGAAGGGCAAGGGTGCAGAGGGTTGGGCGGGCATGCTGAAGGCAAACTCATCTTCATAACTCAGCAGAGGGCCTCTCTGCCTGGGGGCTGGCCAAGGGCAGGAATCAGTTCCCTAGGGAGGAAAGGGGTTGACCAGCTGTCCCTTGGGGCTAGACCTAATATTTTAATGACAACTATGGGTTTTATTTATAATATCCCCAAACTAGAAACCACCTAAATGTCCCTCAATGATCAAATGGATAAATGGAGTGTGGCATTTCATACAACAGAATACTACCCAGGAAACATTTTTTAAAAGCATAAACTCCGGATAAATGCAACACATAGATGAATGTCAAAAGCATTGTGCTGAGAAAAAGTAGCCAGACACCAAAGGGCGCCTCTTGCATGATTCTATTTATATCGGAGGGTCAGAGGAAGCAAAGCTAATCCAGGATGGAGAAGCCAGGATAGAGGTTATCCTTGGGGCTGGTGAGGGGGAATGGCTGGAAAGGAGCATGAGAGATCATGATGGGGTTCTGGGAATAGTTTATATTTTCATTTAGGTGGTGGTTCATCTGGGTGTGTAAGTAAAAATGTATTATGTTGTCCATTTGAGATTTTACTATGTCTTATAGTATTTTACTGTAAATTATACCTATAAAAAGAAATAGAGTCATTTTAACAGTGGTAGCATCAATCATGTATTCAGATGCCTGTTAGCTCTGTACCTCTATTATCTCCAGCCCTGGGAGGTCCACATCAGATCCCTACTTAATAGATAAGAAGACTGATGCACCATATTCCAAGGGCATAGAGCGAGGAAGTGGCAAAGCAAGATTCCGATCTGTTTTTACAGACTGCCTCAAGCCCTTTCCTGTTGGAAAGGCTGGCTGGTTGGGCAGGACTTACCTAATACTTGCCCACAATAGATTCAGCATTCTTTGTAAGATGAGCTCAAACTATCCAGTTGTTGGAGAGTTCCCTGTCTTGTTCTTGATTTCTTGTCCTGGTGACAAATTGGCCCATGGTGCATGCAACTCTTGCTTAGGGGCCCCATGCCTTTCCATCCCCTCTAGGAAGCAGGGAACTTGAGTCCTGTAGAATGGGAATCAAATGTCTCCAGCTCATCCCACCCCTAACCCGTCCACTCAGTGACATGTCTGCAATCTGCACCTTGGCGTCCAGAAGGAAAAAGTGAGATGGTGAACAAATCAGGCCCAAATAGCCTTCAGGTGACAAGCAGGCACTCTATAACCGAACAGATGTAATAGGCTAGTGCTTATCTTGCAAGATGTGTGCATTTAATAAAGTATTAATATGAAGACCAGATTGCTTCTCTTGCCAAGCAGGCAGAACCAGATTAGCAAGGAGGGAGGCGCTGAATGGTCCCCTGGGAGGAGGGAGCCCTAAGACTGTCTCCTCTCTGAGCCTGGATTCTCACTGCAGAATAAATCCTTTTTGCCAAGGGTGACTGTGAAAGGACTTTCTCCTAGGAGTCTCCTGTCACAAAATCAAGATAGGTTCCTGGGGGCAAGAGAGATGCTCTGAAGGAGTGAGCTGATCCATTTCAGGGGGAAGGAAGTTTGGGTGGAAGTCAGGTGTTAGACATAGCTGGTGCTGGGGTCAGGTTGAGGGAGAATTTCCCAGCAGCCTACACTCCCAGCTTCAGACGGCCGGTCCCAATGTCTGGAGACACTCCTTGTCTCCTGTGCTGGGAAGTCCTGAGTGCACAGAATTTCGGTTTTCTTCCTTCATTGCAGGGTTTCTCAACCCCGGCACTGTTGACATCTGGGGGTAGATGATTCTTGCTTGGGGGGCATGTCCTGTCCCTTGCTGGATGTTTGGCAGCATCCCTGGCCTGTACCAAATAGATGCCCATAGCAGCCCCCACCTCCACTAGTTGTGACAACTAAAAATGCCTCTCTAGACACTGCCACGTGTCTCCCTGGTGGGGGGAGGCCCCCCCGGATGAGGCCACTCTGCTTTACTGGACTGTCTCTAACCGCAGCTGTAAGTGAGATGCGCGCTCTCAAGGGACCAGGAAAGCCGCTGCTCAGATAGCTGAGCTCGGCCTGAAGGCTCTGAACTCAGGGGCTTTGATTCTGCAGAATGAGCCCGTTCCCTAATTCAACAGAGAGAAAACTGTCACATGTGTTTATTTAAAACTGATGCAGACCCAGAGCGAAAAGCCACACTTCACTCAGAACACATCTTAAAATAATAGGTTGAAGGAAACAGGATTGTTGCTGAGCAAATTCCCTTTGCAAGTTTCCAGACCCTTTGGTGCCAAAGCAAGGAAATCTAGTCTCACACAGGTTGCCTTTCAGAAGAGAAAAATAAAAGACCAAAAAATTAAGGATTCCTTTATTGTGCCTTTAGCTTCTGAGCTCAGAAATTAATTCTTATGTGCTAAAGGACTTCTGTGTTTATGAGGCATTATTATTTAATGTAGGCCTATTTTAAATTGTAATTTTTTTCATTAAGTTGCCTCGTTTTACTGATTAAGACCAGTTTATAACCTAGCTTAGACTGTGTTTCTTGAGTAATAACTATTTTTCTTTTAAAATATTCCTTAATAACCTCTCATCCATATTTTGAATTTTATTTTAAGTCAGAGGAGCTTCCCCGCTGCTCACGAATCTGGACCCGTGATGCTGAGTGATGTCGGAGGGTGCAGGGCCCTCCGCATGCCCTGATGCAAAATCCTCCGGAAGGGAGACAGAGCGGCATCAGCGAGGAGATGGCCACTTCTCAGCCTCTCTGCTCCTGAGGCTAATCCGGCCAGTCCAGGAAAAGGGGGGTGGTCCTTGGCCCCAAAGCTTTCTAGCAGACTCTTTAAAGCAGCCTTGCTGACGAAAGAGGGTGGGGGCATGGAAAAGTGGGGTGACGCAGGTAGAGGGATGGCACTGCCCTTGGCCCTCTGCCTGGGTCATCTCTCTGTGTCTGCCTTCCCCCTTCCCCTCCTTCTCCTAAGAAGTGAGGACGATCATCCCTCCTTGGCCGAAGCAGAGACTGAGTCTCAGGGCAGTGAAACCACTCGCTCAGAGCTGGCCTGGGGCAGAGTCAGCGGCAGTCCCAGGCTTGTCTGGCTCCCAAGGCCGCTGTTAAAACCTCTGGGCACCAGCGTCTACGTGCTCAGTCGTGTCCGACTCTGCGACCCCACGCACTGTAGCCCACCAGGCTCCTCTGTCCATGGGATTTTTCAGACAAGAATACTGGAGTGGGTTGCCATTTCCTCCTCCAGATCTTCCCAACCCAGGGATCGAGCCCGCATCTCCTGTGTCTCCTGCATTGCAGGCAGATTCTTCACCCGCTGAGCCATCAGGGAAGCCCCTGGGCACCAGCGGTCCCAGCCAATATCTACAGCTTCCCATTCGTGTTCTTCAGGTCACTTTGCCCTCTCCTGTCCCACCTTAGCATCACCAGTGTCCTGAGAAATAAGCACCATACACCCCTTTTCAGGTGAGATGACAGAGGCCCGGCCAGAGGAGGAGAGGAGCTTGCCCTCTGTGTCAGTGGGAGAATGAGAACTAAGCCTGGGTTTTTGGCTTCAGGGTCTGGAGCACTTTCCTTTTCTTTTAGCCTCTCCTCTGGGCTCCCCATGGTTGGCTACAGAGTCAGCCCTGACCTGGTGACCCTGGCCCGGAGATGGGCATGGCTGGTGGGGCATCTCATGGACATCCTGCAGCCCATCAGTCTCTCATCCTTCTTTCCTCTCACCTTGTCTTTGGATGCTGGACAGACCCAGGGATAAAGAAATGATGATTCCCCTCACCCACCCCTAAGGACACTGAGAAAGCTCTAGAGGTGAACAGCAGGCCATCAGATGAAAGGCCTTTGCAGAAAAGACAGTGGTGTGACATGCTTTGGGAGATCCGAGCTCCGTTCTTTAATTGCTTGTTGATTGTCCCTGTGACCTCTGCCAGGGCCCGTCCCTTCTCTGTGCCTCAGTTTATAATCTAACCAACATAAAGCTTTTAATTCAAGATCACAAAGACCTCTTCCCTGTGCTACTCTGTGATGAAGAACTAAGGTTTGGGTATCCAACTCAGTGTAGCTGAACCCACTGATTAATTTTGTTACTTGTTCATTTATCTGCCTGTTCACTTCTTTTTTTTTTTCATGAAGAACCTACTGAGTACATACTTTGTGCAACATAGTACTGGGATGTGTTAGCAGAATAACTACTGGAACAAAGCACTTTAAAAATCTCAGTGACTATTATTTTTAATAATTTATGTGTTTATTATATTGTTATTGTTCAGTCACCCAGTTGTGTCCGACTCTTTGCAACCCCATGGACTGCAGCACGCCAGGCCTGCCTGTCCTTCACCATCTCCCAAAGTTTGCCCAAGTCCATGTCCATTGCATCAGTAATGCCATCCAGCCACCTCATTCTCTGATGCCCTCTTCTCCTTCTGCCTGCAATCTTTCCCAGCATCAGGGACCTTTCCAATGAGTCAGCCGTTTGCATCAGATGACCAAAATACTGGCGATTTAGCTTCAGCTTCAGTCCTTCCAATGAGTGTTCAGGGTTAATTTCCCTTATGATTGACTGGTTTGATCTCCTTGATATCTAAGGGACTCTCGGCAGACTTCTGCAGCACCACAGTTCAAAGGCATCAATTCTTTGGCAGTCTGCCTTCTTTACATTCCAGTTCTCACAACCATACATGACCACTGGAAAGACCATATCCTTGACTGTACATTTGTCAGCAGAGTAACATCTCTGCTTTTCAACAAACTCTCTTTGTCATAGGTTTGTTTTTATTACATATAGTATATTTATTATAAAGTTATTTTTATAATTAGTGGGCTTTTCTCATAGCTCAGCTGTTAAAGAATCCTCCTGCAACCCTGGTTTGATTCCTGGGTCAGGAAGATCCTCTGGAGAAGGGATAGGCTACCCACTCCAGTATTCTTGGGCTTTCATGGTGGCTCAGCTAGTAAAGAATCCACCTGCAATGCAGGAGACCCAGCTTCAATCCCTGGGTTGGGAAGATTCCCCTGGAGAAGGGAATGGCAACCCATTCCAGTATTCTAGTCTTTTATAATTAACACAATAGCATTTTATTTCTCACTCATATCACTGTCTGTTGGGGGCTGTAGAAGGACATTCCATACCATCTGGTCATTCAGATAGCCAGATTTTCTCCACTTTTGGTTTCATCCTCCTCTGTATCCATCAGGCAGCTGATACAGAGAGAGGGTGTGGAGGATGGCACAGATTTCTAGGGGCCCGGCCTGGAAGCCATATTCCTCTGCCAGGTTTTAGTCACATGACCCTGCCAAACTGCAAGGGAGGCTGGGAAATGTAGTCTGGCTGAGTCTCTGGGAGGAAAAGGAAACGTGATTTGGGGAGCACATAGCAGAGCAGGCAGGCGCCTGTGCAAGGGAAGCAAGGACAGCTTCAGTGTGAGCCTGGGCGACGGAGCCTGGACGAGCCGGTCCGGATGGAGGCTTGACTGGCAGGTCCAGCATCAGCTTTCTGCAGCAGCCTATGCAGTTGGCCCCGCCGTCAGCTCAGGGCATGCTGCCTAATGGACCATTTCCCCGGTCACATCACCTTGCCTCGCCTGCACCTCTGAGGCAAGAGGAATGCATGAGCAGGCTCTGCCCTTCTCTGGCCTCAGTGTCTCCTGCCCACAAACTGGGATGAAAAACGACCCACCCTGGCTCTCCAGACCCTCAGAGAATCTATCAGAGAAGCATCAGGTGTCTTCAAAGCACCACAGAACAGCTTTCCCAAGCCTTCTTATTAATAGTAGAACCACATCATTATCAATAATGAAACACAAATTAATAATAAATAAACAAACTAATGATAAATAATACATATGTCATGAATAATACATTAATACTACAAGCTTTCAAGCATCTATTGCCTCTGACAGAGGGGAATTTGATTAGCTGGCTGGAAATCACAGAGGGGGAGTGTTTCAGAAGAGTCTGGGAGGTTTGGGAAGCCGTTGGACACCTGAACGTGGCAGGCACATCTCCCTATAAAGGTGTAAAATGTTTAAGGTCCTTGGTGGCCCAGAACCAAGCTGAGTTTCTGCTGAGGGAGGTGAGAACCAGGTGCCTGAGGGTGGGGCCTTCCTGTCTAGATGTCTTTCCAGGGTTCAAAATTAGAGTGTAAATCCATAATCAAGTAAAGCCAAAAAAAAAAAAAAATCTTGCTGCCTCAACAGAATTGGATGTTGTGGCCAAGGTGAGGCTAACTGAAGACGTCTGTAGGCTTTATTTCTTCATCCATGGGTCCATTCATTCATTCATCCATTCATTCATTCACTAAGTATTTCTTCATTGCCAACAGCCTCGCCAGCATGAAGTTACCGAGTCATGCTTTAGGAGCTCACCCCCCAGGAGCTCACAGTTCATGGTCTGCAGAAAGACTGGCAAAAAAAAAAAAAAAAAAGGTGACCCCATGTAACAGGTTAGGGTTATTTTTGATGCCACAAGAGGGGCACTTAACCATGATTTGGGGGTTCAGGGTGCAGGGTAGGTGAAGTTAGGATGTATGTTGGGCAGCCTCTAGGGAAAATGGTGTCTAACGTAAGATCTGAAGGGTTTATCGAAGTGATGGGGTAAAGTGACAGTAGGTATTCCAGGCAAAAGGATGGTAGGTGCCAGGACCCAGTAGCCAGACGGAGCATATTTAAGAAGCTCTAAGTAGTTCAGAATGACTGAGACTCAGCTTGAAAAAAGGCAGAGGGGCAAAAGATGAGCTGGAGGGAAGCGGGCTTAGAGCGTGGGGGAGGGGCTTTGGCCTTAATTCTAAAGGCAACTAGAAGACAGGAAGGATGTGGGTCATAAACGTGACGTCGGTTCACTGGGCAGCAGCCTCATCCGCAGGGCTCCAGGGCTACACCGCTCACCGCGCCCTGGGCTGTGAGTGCTCATGTGCCAGCTCATGCGCTACTTCACGCGTGCAGCGCCCGGGCCGAAGCAATCATTACACGCCAAATACCCTGCAGGGATGCATGCCAGGCCCCTGACCTTGAGAAACTCCCGGGCTGATGGCAGAGACGTACACAAAGAACCCTATGTTATATTAGAGTGCGGTGTAGACGGCTGTGACTAAGCTGTTCACTGTGGGCTGTGTTCTTAGACGGGGGCTCCCCCCATGTTCTCAGACGAGGGAGTGTCAGACTCCTGGATCGGGTGACTGTGGCATCGAACCTGGAAGGATGTGTGCAAGTTTCCCTGGGTGCGCTGAGAGCGAACGGGCAATCCGGGAGGAGGAAATGGCACGGGCTCAGAGAAGAGCCTGAGAGCGTCTGGCAGGGCTGGCACGTGGGCAACGCAAACACAGTGAGAGGCTGATTGAGTTGGGGAGGCCGAGAGAAGCCAGATCATTAGGGGCCCGGCTGGCCATGACAGAAGCTGAGCTTGATCCTGAATTGGAAGGCAATGGGGTGGGGAAAGTGCATGACATTAACCAGACAGGTGGCGTCACCACACATGCATTTGAGAAATATCGTGGAGACTCCAGTATGGTGGTGGCATTGGAGGGACAGGGCTGGAGACTGGGGACCAGCAAGGGGGCTGTGCAGGGTCCTGGGGGGACGTTTGAGGGCCCACACCAAGGCAGGATCGGTGGAGGGCAGACACACTCCTGAGAGCCATTGGAGAGGAAGTATTGATCCATCTCGGAGACAAATGAGCTATTAACCTCTGCTCTTTGTTCAGAAGCTTTCTTTCCTTAAAAGGCCCCCTCCACCCTCTGTCCCACCTTTGTTTCTGCTGACAAGGAGGTGGGGGCTAACAGCAGCTGTTAGCCCAGCAGGGGAGGGTGTATTTCACACAACCCCCAGCACCTGCCTGAAAGTAATCGGTCTGTTGTAATAATATTTATTATGGTAGTAATTACCCGATGTGCAGCTCCCAGGGAGGCTGTCACCGGTGCCACGCTGTGGTATTTGTCTTCATGAGACGGCGTGACCTCTTTTCTTCATGGGTGGGGTGCATGGAGCTCCTGTCATCACGCGGAGATAAACCCCAGCCCTGCAGAAAGGGGAGGGTGGCGTGAGGAACCCTGTGGCCCTGACTTCCACGGTCCTCTCCGACTGGAGCAGAGCTGGCGAGCGGCTGCCACCAGCTGTCTGCCCGCCCCAGGGCAAGTCTCGGCGTGGTCCAAGCTGGATCTCCAGGGAGAAGGGTCCTGGGAGTTCTCTGCACCACGTCTACGCTCCCAGACATAGAAGAGGGCGAAAGACAGTCTCTGTCCTCGGGGAACGTCTAGTCTGATGGCAGAAACAGCCCCTGCCCTCTGACAGAAAGATGGTGTTCCATTGCTTTTGACTCTTCTCTAGTTACTTTGAATCAACAAGTGTTGACTTGGGTGACACAGGCAGGCACTTCTGGGCCAAGGGAACTGTCCAGAGCCGAGTTCAGAGGGCCATGCGTCAGGAATGGGAGGGGACAAATTCACCCATCCAGCCTCAGGTCGCTCACAGTCCCAGGAAAGGTCTCAGATCCATCGCCCGGCCTTCCCGGAACCTTCCGCTGGCTTTGAACTTGAAAATGGCCTCGACAGCCAGTCATCCTCCTGCTCCCTTGTGGAAGTTCTGTGTCCTGCTGGTCTAACTGTGTGTGACCCCACTGCACCTCAAGAAAGTGCTTCTGGGCACGTCGTCTCTCTATCCACTCCTGTTCTCAGCTTCTCCACGTGGAAGAAAGGGACAAGGCCTTCCGTGGGATGGCGGAAGACTGGTGGATTCAGATCAAAGGACCTTCTTGCCAAGCCTGGTTCTGTGTGGTCATGAGAAAGTCATTCCATATCTCTGAGCCTCAGTCTCCATAACTCCAAACTGGTAGTGTTATTCCCCAGGGTTGTGATGGTAATCAATGAGATAATAATTATGGATATCCTTTGAAAGCGGCCAGACACCACATGTTCATTTGCTTATTTTTTTTATTCATTTAATACATATTTATTGAGCTACTATTAAGTGACAGGAACTGTTCTAATTTCTAAGGGATAAAGCAGTGATTAAAAACCACAAACCCAAGGATTTCTGGCTATAGTGAAATGGAGTCAAGACCAGCATCTTTTTATTTTCCATTAATTCAGCTATGAGACCTAGACGGAATGTGTGGACATCTATTTGAAAAATCTGAAACATAGATACTAGCAGACAGTTTGGGGAAGAACACCAGAATTCAAAATACTACTGCAGAATTAATATAGTAAGACTTGGAGTCTTACAAAGTAATACTTAAAATGTTCACGACACAAACTAAAAATCACATGAGATGATGACAAAGAACTGCAAAAATCAACTCAAATGAGAAAAGATGATTCATAGACTCCAATGATGAGATTAACACCTATGATGGAATTATCTAACAAGGACTTTAAGGTAACACAAATACTTTAAGAAACAATCACAAATCATCTCAAAACAAATGACACAAAGTTTCCGTAAAGAAATGAAGGACATAAAGAAGAGCCAAACAGAAATGTTAAGAAGTGAAAACTACACTCGCTGAAATTCAAAGACTCACTGGGTAGACTCGGTAACAGGATAGAGCGGACAGGGAAAAGTCAGCAGACTTGAAAGAGATCAATCGGAATGATCCAATCTGAACAACAGGAAAAAGAAAAAGGATTGAGACACACGCATACACACGCATACACACACACACACACACACAAAAGGATTGAGACACACGCATACACACACACACACACACACACACACACACGAAGCCTCTGCTCGCGTTGAGCTTGCAACCCAGTTGGGTGCTGGAGTTGCAGGGGTAGGGGTGAGATGTCAGTAGATAATAAACAAATAAATATATAGCCAGTAGTCATAAATATTTTAAAAAGAGAAGCGCAGGGTAGAGAGTTAGAGAATGACAAGGATACAATTTTATATAGACAGGATGATTAGGAAAGGTTTCCCCACCGCAGAGGCATTTGAGCAGAGGAAGAATTGAGGACTTGAGCCATGTGAGCATCCAGGGAAAGACTGTTCTGAGAGGTGGGAGCAGCAGGTGCAAAGGCCCTGAGGTAGGGATGAGCTCGGAGGAGTCAGGGATCAGCAGGGTTCACTGTGTGTGGAGTGAAGGAGGCAGAGGGTGAGGGGAAATGAAATTGGAGGGATGGGCGGGGTGAAGGTGGGCACAGAGAGACCAACTGGGATGCAGGGCAACAGACCACCAGCTTCCCCAGCGGCTCAGCAGTAAAGAACCCTCTAGCAATGCAGGAGCCGTGGGAGACACGGATTTGATCCCTGGGTTGGGAAGATCCCCTGCAGGAGGGCACAGCAACCCACTCCAGTATTCTCGCCTGGAGAATCCCGGGGACAGAGGGGGAGCCTGGTGGGCTCCGTGGGGTCGCAAAGAGTCAGGCAGGACTGAAGTGACTTAGCACGTATGCACAGAGCCCATCTGCTGCAAGGTACCTGGTTACCTCTGCTGACGGGTAGGTGACAGGAGAAGCGACAGAGACAGGGCCCCAGCTCAGCACAGTGTTCCAGGAGAGACAGGGCCCTGTTCAGACGCAGCAGCAGCTCTGGCCCCGGGCCCTGAGCCCGCCAACTCCAGCAGCCGCCTTGCTCAGATGACCGCCCACTTTCCTGCTCCAGGGCCCCGCCGGTCCAGCAAGTGCTGCTGGGCCTGGATTCCACAGCCTCTACCCGTGGCTCCCGCGCCTGTGGTCTCGGCTCTACCCTCTTCTCTGTCTGTTGACTCCCTTGTTACGTCTCGTATCCTACCATCCCTGATGGGGAGGCCACTCACCAAGGGGGGCTTCCTGCCTGACCTCTGTGAGGAGCCCTGGAGGACGCTCTCAGATGACGTTGGCATCAGTCCAAGCAGATGTGGTCCAGGAGGCAGGTTCAGCGGGCATCTGGGGTCTTGGCCCCTTCGGCTGGGGCTGCCTCGGACCACAGGGATGAGACGCTTCTGAGAAGGCCCTCCTGGGGACACCACCCACTCTCATTACGGAACAGTCTAGAGGATGGGCAGAAATAATTCCTTTCTTCTTTCAACACATACGCAGATCTGGGCACTATTCTAGCCACACAGGTAACACAGATAGAAACAGTTAGTGGCCTTGCATATGGAGAATATACAATGAACACCTCATTACAAGTAATTTCAGGTTTCCTAAGTGGTCAAAAGGGAGGGATGTTCGGGGGAACTGTGATAACCTGGGGAGTCAAGGAGAGTTTTCTTGTGGAAGTGAGACCTCTGTGACTCCTTGAAGGATGAGCAGGAGTGAGGCCTTGAGACAGGGGACGCCTGTGCTGGGCCTGGAGAGGAGTCAGAGTCCACACATGATGAACAGCAGACATGGTAAGACCTGGATGGGCCGTGAGATCCAGGCCTGGGCCAGCTCACCTCACAGAGCATCTGCATCTCTTTCCATGGAGCGATGGGAAGCTCCGGGGGCCCTTTCCAAGGCCAGGGAGCATATTTTAAAGAAAGCACTCTGGCTGCTGCTGGTGGGGGAGGATTGAAGGGCATCCATGGATACAGGAAGCTCAAGACAAAGCCTGATCTCACAAGTTACATCCCTCAGTAGTGCCAGCATCTAGCAAACATTCATGAGGAACAAGGGCTGGGGAGGAGGTCAGCGTTTTCCCTCACTAGTGCCTGCAGCTGGGAGGGATGGACCCCTTGTGACTGAAACAGGTGCAGAGGTTTAGTGATTAGCCCTTGCCATGGCCATGGGCGGCTTGTAACTATGGTGACCAACTTGTCTTGGTTTGCTGGGGACTTTTTGGTTTTAGCATTGAAAGCACTTGTCCCAGAAAAGCTCTTGTCCTGGACAGACTGAGCCATCTGGTCACCCTGATAGAATTCATGCCTCTTTTCACTAAATCAAGGCGGGCCTGTGCCCCTCCCATGGAAGCCCTCCCTGACTGCCCTCTACCCTTGGGGCCAGACATGAGCCAGCCCTCTGGACACATTTCCCCCCAACCCTGAGTTGGGAAAGGGGAGGGGGGCAATGCTGGGATGTTGCGAGGCGAGTTTCGGGATAGAGGAGCCATTTGTCATCATTTCATTGGGAGGGTGCCTGATTCCTAAATATTGCCTGCGATTTTGCTAAATGTGTCTTAACGGGAGCGGTATAAATGCTGTCAGAGATAGAGGGTGAGAGTGATGGTCCCGTTCGGGATAATGAACTGCTTAGTTAAGATGAATCCGTTTCCACTCCTGATCCTGCTTGTCGATATCATGCTTGGTGGGGGCCAGGGGGTGTGGTGGGGGGGCTCATGCATCAAGGCTGATTGGTGGCAAGTTTAATGCCGAGAAAGACAGAGCTCCGTCTTTAGCTGGTGGCTGATTCATGGACGAGTTCACGTCTCAGAGAAGTGGAGTCGCGTCGTATATGCAATGATGGTGTCAGGATTTGAGCTCAGTGAACAGCTGACATGGATTGATCAGAGCCGGAAGACCCCAAAGTACCGTTCACCCCTCATTTTGCAGATGAGAAAAAACAGGCCCAGATAGAGGGGCGGCCCACCTGAGGTGCCAAGAGCCGGCTGGCCTCACAGCTGAGCCCACAGCTCATCTGGGCTTGTTCCCCTGGGCCCCCTGCCTCCTGGCGGCTGCGTGAGCCCCTCTCCCATCCCTGCCCTTCCCACCAGTCTGGGGACTTGATTCGGGGGTCCTGGCGGAAGGGTTTTTTTTTAATGTATGCATGATTTATTTTTTAGTTTAAAACAATTACTGAAGGGCAGTTGATTTATGACGTGTTCATTTTCTGCTGTAGAGCAAAGTGACTCAGTCACACACACAGTCTCTTCTTCATGTTCTTTCCCATTATGGTTTGTCACGGGGCATTGGATATAGTTCCCTGGGCTGAACGGTAGGTCCTTCTTGCTTACCCATCCTGTATGTAATAGTTTGCCTCTGCTAATCCCAAGTTCCCAACACTTCCCTCCCCTGCCCCCTCCCCCCAGCAACCCCAAGTCTGTTCTCCGCATAGAACGGGGCTCTTGGGGGCTCCCCTCTTGAGCCTGCCCTCTGCTTTGTGGGGAGGACTCCTTGTGGGTCTCCTGGCTCTGACCCCAGTCTGGATGGGACACCTGGCTGAGAGGGTCAGCCCTGAACCATCTCCCACTCTCTGACTAGCTTCCAAATGTCAGATCCCACTCCTCCCACTTCCATCCAGGGACCGTCCTTCCTCAATTGGACAGTGGGGACCGGGAGGGAACAGGGATCTGGTGGAGGCTCAGGGGTGCCCCACTATGGGCAGGACTCATGATGAGCAAACTCCTAAAACATGCTTCACCATGTGGGACGTCAGCATTACCCATGGGGAAACTGAGGCCTTAGCGGCCACATAACCTGCCCAGGTGATGACTGAATCATGGGGTGAGTAACTTGAACCAAATAACTGACTTCAAACTTGGTGAAAGTGTGTGGGTAGGAGAAGCAGAGGAAGTGGGGGAGGGTATTTTCAGAAAAAGAACCAAGGCAGTGTCTTCAGAAGGTGACGAAAACCTGTGAAATAGGAGCTGACGGAACGTTCGCTGGACCTAGAGAACTTTCACTGTTTTTCTTTTGCAAAAAAAACTCCTTGGCCTTGAACCCTTGCTCTTCCCTCTCAGCGCGTGTCTGTGTTTGGGAATGTGATTACTCACCTGTGACCCAGGTGTTGACGGGTAATGCAATCCTCGCCTGGCACATAGGTCAGAAAGTCACCCCGCCACCTGCTCTTCCCTCCCTTCCCAGCCATTGATCCTGCCTCCAGACCCAAGAGTTAGAGTTCACGCATTGCCTGAGGCTTGTCCTGGCCTTGGCTAGCAAAGCTCCAGAGAGCCCAAGCTTCATGGTAAGGCTCTCAAGCCTGGAGGGAAGGGGGCCCCCGTCCATCGCTGGGGCCTGACCCCACCCCAGAGCACTGTGTCTGCAGGTTCTGTCTCTCCCTGGTCATCTTCCCCGCTGGGAGCCAGGCCTCTGCTGAAGATGCAGTCGGAGCAACAGCCAATCACAGGCGAGCCCCCGAATCTTCACGTGACCTGCAAGTTTCATGACTGCTCCGGGCGGTAGCAAAGGAGAGCCTGGCCTCAGAGTCAGACAGATCTGGGTCCAAATCCCAGCCTTGCTGCTGGCCTGGCAGCAGTATTGAGCCGGGCCCCTCATCCTTCTGACCTGCCATTCTTCCTTTGAGGCAGAGAAGTAATATACATGGGGTGGTGTGAGGACCGAGATTGCCTGCCCTGAAGGAAGCCCAAAAAGCAGCATTCACTCGCTTATTTCAATACTCCACTGATGTTAATGAAACTCACTTTCCAGAAGGAGAGGCAGATGTGCAAACAGACAGTCCCCCTCCAGTGTAACATACGTGGGAATTGCGGCATCTTACAAGGAAGGCACAGGCAGGCTGCTGCAAGAGCCAGTGGAAAAGTGGGAGGGAAATTTCTGGGAAATCCAGGAAGTGCCATGTGCCCAGGGAAGGAGGTTTTAATCCTTAGAAGTGAGACCTCCTGCCTCTTCTGTGGCCTGGCCTTACCCCTACTCTGCCCCAGCCGCTCCCAGGGGGTCTAAGAAGAGGAGGGTCCTCAGCTGGGAGCGATTCACCCCCACCCCCCAGCCTCTGTGACTTCACGGAAGGAGACTTCAGGAGTGGGAGCCACAGTCACTTCCTGAGGGCGGCGTTTGCTAGTGCTTGTTCCAGAGGACTCCAGCAGGGCGGGGACTCGGGGTCCTGCAGCGGGAGTAAATGCCTCCTGAAATCCAGCACCCTAGGCACCTCACTCGCCCCACCCTCATCCTGGTCCTACAAGATGCTCAGTCACGGATCGGCTTCAGAGGACACAATGGTACAAAAAGGTTTCCCACCACTGCCTGTCTGGAGAATCAAAAGCACACTCCAGCCTCAGGGCCTGTGCTCGTGTGATGTCTTCTATCTGCAATGCTCGCTCCCTAGAATCACACGTGGCGCACACCTTCCTTTACTCTGGCCCTTTCAGAAAGGCCTCCTGGGTTGCACCCTGTCCAGATCAACCCTTCTCCCATGACCCTCTTTTACTTTACCCTGATTCTCTTTTCTTCATTACACTTACTACGTATTACATCACATTACACCGGGCACATTTCCCATCATTTGTTCCTTTGGCTATTGTCTCCTCTGCTGGAACATCAGCAGGATGTGCCTGTTCTCATTATTGTATCCCTGGTGTCTGGCATAGTACCAGGAAGTAGACGTTGTTGTTCAGTCGCTAAGTGGTGTCCGACTCTTGGCAACCCATGGACTCCAGGGCTCCAGGCTTCCCTGTCCTTCACTGTTTCCCAGAGTTTGCTCAAACTGATGTCTATTGAGTCAGTAATGCCATCCAACCATCTCATCCCCATCTCATCTCATCCTCTCCTGGGATCAGAGCCAGGAGACCCCGGAGGAGTCCTCCCCACAAAGCAGAAGACAGACTAAAGAGGGGAGCCCCCAGGAGCCCCGTTCTATGCAGAGAACAGACTTGGGGTTTCCGGGGGGGAGGGGAGGGAAGGATTGGGAACTGGGGATTAACAGGCAAACGATTACACACAGGATGGGTAAGCAAGAAGGACCTATCGTACAGCCCAGGGAACGATATCCAATGCCCTGTGACAAACCATAAGGGAGAAGAACATGAAGGAGTGTGTGTGAGTGTGTGTGTGTGTGAGTGTGAATGTGTGTGTGTGAGTGTGTGTGTGAGTGTGAATGTGTATGTGAGTGTATGTGTGTGTGTCTGAGTGTGTGTGAGTGTGTGAGCGAGTGTGTGTGAGTGTGTCTGTGTGTGTGAGCATGAGTGTGTGAGTGTAAGTGTGTGTATGTGTGTGTATCTGTGAGTGTGAGTGTGTGTGTGTCAGTGTGTGTGTGAGCATGTGTATGTGACTGTGTGAGCATGAGTGTGTGAATGTGTGAGTGTGTGTGTGAGTGTGTGAATGTGTGTGTGTGTGAGAGTGTGTGAATGTGTGTGTGAGCGTCTGTGAGTGAGTGTGAATGTGTGTGTGAGTGTGTGTGAGTGTCTGTGTGTGTGTGAGCATGTGTGTGAGTGTAAGAGCGTGTGAGTGTGTGTGAGTGTGTGTGTGAATGGGTATGTGAGTGTGTGTGTGTCTGTGTGTGAGCGAGCGTGTGAGAGTGAGTGTGTATGTGTGAGTGTGTGTTGTGAGTGTGTCTGTGAGTGTGTGTGAACATGTGAGTGTGTGAGTGTAAGAGCGTGTGTGTGTCAGTGTGTGTGTGAGCGTGTGTGCATGTGTGTGAGCATGTGTGTGTGACTGTGTGAGCGTGTGTGTGCGTGTGAGCATGTGTGTGTGAATGTGTGTGTGTATG
>JADEYB020000016.1:1701573-1713693 GCA_015832495.2 Alces alces
GTGTGTGTGAGCATGTGTGTGAATGTGTATGAGTGTGTGTGTGAGTGTGTGAGTGTGTCTGTGTGAGTGTGAGCATGTGAGTGTGTCTGTGTGTGAGCATGTGAGTGTGTGTGAGTGTGTACGTGTGTAAGCGTGTGTGTGAGTGTGTGTGTGTGACTGAGTCACTTTACTGTACAGCACAAATGAGAGGAATGAGTCGCCTCCTTCTCCCGCCTCCAGTATTTCCCAACATCAGGGTCTTTTCCTGATGAGCTGGCTCTTTGCATCAGGTGGTGAAAGTATTGAAGCTTCAGCTTCAGCATCTGTCCTTCCCACGAATATTCAAGGTTGGTCTCCTTTAGGATTGACTGGAAGTGAATAGATTCTCAATAAAAACCAGAGCTTCCACCATTTCCTCCAATGCCCACTGGACTCACACCTGTGATTCCGTCAGGGCTCACCAGAAAACGGTGACCCTGCAAGTTGGCGCCCCCCACCCCTGGCCCGCCTCACATGCACACACCCTCTGTACCCACCTTGGGCTGGCTGGAAGATTTATGCATCTGAGAATCTGTCCTTTCTGTCTCCTTCCAGTGGGAGGGACCGTTCTCTTGTCTTGAGCTCCTCAGCCATCTGGACAAATGACGCTCATCTCAATTGTAGTTTCAAAAGTGAGACGCCCCTCCACCCCAGGGTTAAGTAGCCCTACTGGAAAGGTGGGCATTGGGTCAAGGCTGGGAACCATAAAGAAGGGGATCAGGTCCTGGTCTCCTGTCATGTCCCCTCCCCCCAGCAACACACCGTTGTTCTCCCCAGGGCTGGATGGGAAGTGTTTGCTGGACCATCCTCACTGTGTCCATCATTAGCTGTGTGTAGCATGGCAGAATGGCAGTCATAATAGAATCAGAAGGTCTGGGTTTGAATCCCAGATCTGCCACTTATAGCTATGTGATCTTGGCAGGTTACTTAGCCTCTCTGTTTCCGTGTGAGAAGTTGGAATAATCTTAGCTCCTCTCTCCTAGGATTGTCATGACAATTAAGTGAGTGAGTGTGTATTAAGCATGGAGTCCAGTGTCTGGCACAGAACAGGTGCCATGGAAATGGGAACCACTCTTACCATATCACACTTGGCTTGCCCTGGTGTCCTCCCTCCCACCGGGGTTCATCCTCTGGCAGGCGGCCTCCTTGTTTGTCATGGTTTGGCACCCGCTGGGCTTGGGGACGTCGCTGACCATCCACGCCAGGTCAGGTTTCCCCTCGTCCCTCCCCTAGTCCCTCACAGTCACCTGTCATCACCCTAGTCCAGTGGGGTTTTGATGTGAATCTGCCCCTCCACTGTCCATTCCCAGAGAGCAAGGCAATGCTCATGCCATTCTGCTTCCTGGATAGAGCCCAGGGCCTGCTCAGAGCAGGTGGGAGCAAAATCGGGGGCAGAATAAATGAGGAGAGAAGGGGACAGAAGACGGTTCTTCCTTCCAGTTAGCTCGGTCACTGCTCTCGTGGGCCATGTGTTCTCTGGGGCTCCCTGCGAGCCTGACCTTTGGTCTAAGTTAGAGGCCACCTGGGGTGAGCCTCAACCTCACTCCCTTGCCCTGGGCGTTGGGAACTGAAGTTTTGGACCACACCAGGTGAGTCTGCCTCCAGCTTCCAAATTGATCCTCTTGAGGTCGATTCTTTTTTTCCCCATAGAATGTTGTAACCATTAACTTCCAGGCAGGGGTCAGACCCCTGGGCCCCATCGGCTCAGGTTGCCTGCACAACTGAAATCCCTGAGCCCATTCTGGCTAGTTTTCTCATTAAGACAATCGGACTGGATTGATCCATTAGATCAATGGTTGAATATCAATCGGCAGGAAGCCAATCCGATGAGCCTGGATGATCAGCCCAAGAATGAGATGCCCCGCCAAGGTGGAGTGGGCTCCTTGCCCTCAGGATGGGGCTCTGGGAGGCGGGGTGGGGAGGGGGCGGTCAGAGGACTCAGCAGGCTGGACTTAGATGAGGAGGCATCAGTGTTGCCAGGGAGTGTCTACCAGGAGAAGAGCCCCAGCTCCTAGGAGCTGGGCAGGGATTCCGGGGACAGCTGGTGTGTGAGAAATGCCATCTGTGCTTGCGGACAATCGAGACTCCTTCCCAGGTTGTCCACACTCCCACCACCCCCACCCCCACCGTGGCCCAGGGTTGCAACATGTGTGTGATGGGGTTTGGGGGTTCAGGAAGCAAAACAGCAGCTTCCCGGGTCTCTCTTCCTCGCTCATCAGGAGAAATTTTTTGAGGTTGGAAATGGAGAAGTACCTAGAACACCAAATCGGTGTTCCAGGGTCTGGGTGCGTGGGATACGGATGGGGTTTAAGGGTTGGCCAAGGGACCCATGTTCAAATAGGTTTGGAAATGCTAGTGTTAGCTGCTCAGTCCTGTCTGACTCTTTGCGACCCCGTGGACTGTAGCCCGCCAGGCTCCTCTGTCCATGGGATTCTCCAGGCAAGAATATTGGAGTGGGTGGGGATGCCCTCCTCCAGGGGATCTTCCCAACCCAGAAGTCGAACCTGGGTCTCCTGCATTGCAGGCAGATTCTTTACCATCGGAACCCCCTTGGAAATGTATTTCAGCCTGTCCTACAGAGCTGATGCACGTTACAGCTTTCTAAAAGAAGGAGGGAGGAGCAGTGTTGGCTGGAAGGCCTGGGACATCTTACAGAAATACACCGAAGAGCTTCCTTCAGGAGTCAGCAGGGCCTGCTGCCACAGGACAGTTCATCCCAAGGAGCGTCTGCAGGGCTGACAGGGTCCCAGAGGGCCAGGGAGGTTCCCGGGAAGAGAGGCAGCAGGACGAGGAAGTGAGGTGGCCCCTCTCCCGTCCCCTCTCTCGCGGACTCCAGGGCGGACAGTGCCACCTGCAGCCAGGGAGGCCCCCTCAGCCCACCCGTGCGCCAGCCCCCGGGTCAGCCCACAGCCTCACCACCCTCTCCCCTTTCCTCCACAGGCTACTTGACTGTCAACATTGAGCCTCTCCCGCCCGTGGTGGCTGGTGATGCCGTGACCTTGAAGTGCAACTTCAAGACCGATGGCCGCATGCGTGAGATCGTGTGGTACCGGGTAAGTCACCTCGGCGGTGCCCCCGCCCGTGCCTCTGACCAGGACGGGGGGTAGAGCCTCGTGGGGTCAGCGATGCCCTCAGCCCTCACCAGCCCTGTGCTGTCCTGTGCCCTTGCCTGACCCCGTCCTTCGCCGAATCCCTCCGTGAAGATCCCTCTGCCCAGTCTTCCCTTCTGACCTCAGAGTCTATCTTGTCCTGGCATCTTTGATGCCCTAACATGCCCTTATGCTCAGGAAACCCCCTCTGAGCTGAGTACTAGTTACCAACATTGAACGCACTGACTACAGTGTAATTAAAGAACGCTGAAGGGTGAGATTTGGGGCATGAGGATTTGGGTAATGCTTTTGGCAGAGGAGAGACAACAAGACAGCTTCCTGCCTTCTTAAAAATCAAATTACAGATGTAGTCTGCCTTCTAATCTGATTACACACAGGACTGGTGTCTGTTACCCCAGGGTCTAAGGGGATCTGAGAAGGGATGTTGATAGAGATGAGCAGATGCCCACCTTCCCAGGGCCCTGGCGTTGGCCACAGGAGAACCAGCTTTGGGCCTTGGGAGCAAGTACTGGCCTTTGTAACCACCGAGAGATATCTGTGTGTCTGGACCGGGCATCCCAGCCTGGTCTCGCTTTGCCACAAGACGTCGAGGCTGGCTGGGCTCTGGAGAATCTCGAGCTGGCATTGACATTCTTGCTGTGTGGCACCCAGGTGTGCAAAGAACAGGGTACCGCCATCCTGGGAATGGGTTGGATGGAGAGCTCCCCTTCTATGAGCTACAACAGGACTTGGCAAAACCCTTTGGTGAAGCCCGGATAGTAAACACTTTCCTCTCGGGGGGCCGTATGGTTTCTGTTGCAACTACCCAGTTCTTGTTCCAGCGCAGAAGCAGCCACAGACCGCATGTCTATGGAAGGGCATGGCAGCATTCCCGTAAAATTTTACTTACGGACCCTTGAATTTTGTGTAATTTTCATGTGTCACACAGCCTTCTCCTTTTTTATTTTTTCAACCACTGAAAAAGGTAAAACACCACTCTGGGCTCATGGGTCACACAAAAATGGGCTGTAGGCTGTGTTGGTCCACTGGCCATAGTTTGCCAGCCGCTGATCAAAAACCAACCTCTGCTAAGTTGTGTTGCCCTTTCTTCAAAGTGAAACCAATGGGTGATACAGTTAAGTGGAATTGCTCTGGAGGTAGGGGGTGTGGAGTGGAGAGGGGGTGGGAGGTGGGGGTTGGCTGGGCACATCTTGGTGATCACGCATCTGGAAATGGTTCCCGAGATCCTTCAAGCTACCGCCACACCCACCGGTGCGGTGCAGGGAAAGCCAGCCTCAGAGGATCCTGCTGGGGAGTCCTCACCATCCAGCCTTGACTCAGACCTGGGCGCCTCAGCCTCCTTGCTGTCGGTCCAGCCTTGCTTTGAACCATTCCCTCCTTACTGTGCCTTCTCCATTTTCGGCCTTTGAGTCATCAGTTTCTGATCGCTGTGGTTACGCTGGGCGCTGTGACCTGGGTTCCTTCTAACCAACATCACTGTTCTCCATCTTAGCGTTGTAGCCCCTCCCATTTAGAATCACTCTGAGGACCCTCCATCCAAGCTCACAGCCACCCGGGACCCACAGGTGTGAATCTGACATTTGATTCCCCGGAGGGCCCCAGCTTCAGGTGAGGTTTCCTTCCTGGAGAGATCGCTGGGGCCTAGAGAAAGTCAAGGCATATGTTAAATAATGCCGCGAACCGCATCGCTAAGAGGCGTGTTTACATGATACGGGGACCGCTTGGCTGACACACGCTGTGAGCGTCTCATTAGCACCTGGCAGAGGGCTGCGATAAATTAACTCCGCTCGCTGCTGACGATGGCACGGGGTCTCTGCTCGACCCTCCGTGGAGTGGGGGGTAGTGAGAGGCTGGCCCGGCTGGCAGAAAGAATCGCGGAGACCCAGCGGGAACAATAGGGGTGAAGATGGGAGGCGTCTTGGAAACAGGAAAATACCAGTAGGCATCTCATTGCTCCCGCATCCCTTGGAGCAGCTATCCTCACTCTTGTTTGAAATAGAATGTTCCTGCGTCGTGGTGAAAATCTCCCTGCAGGGGTAGCTGCTGGGGTGGGGGCAACGGAGTGCCAGGCCCAGGTGTGGGGAACCACAAGCAGCCTCCCACGTGGCTCACCTTCGCCTGCTCTGAAAACCGGGGATGCCCAGGTTCCAGGGCAGACAGAGACCCCCCTTCCCCCTCTCTACCCCAATGCTGAGCACCCCCACTCCGCTCACCACACAGCCCCACCTCCCCGACCTCTATCCTGGCTTGTGATTCCATCGACTGCTTTAAAAATCAGTTATGTCTCTTACGGGTGTCGGGAGGCTGCACTAATTAATTTATTTTATTTCGTTTCACATCCTTTGACCTGACAGCTTCTGGAGTTGGGGTGGAGTGGGGTTGCAGATGTATGCAAATTACATGCAAATCGCGCACTGAAGCCGAGTGCTCAGCGTCTGATTCTGGCTTGAGTGCGGAAGCGGCTCCCCGATGGGGCGCTGTCCCTGGGACCCGGGCAGCCCCGCACGTCTGTCTGTGGCCGTGGAGCTGGGGCAGAGGCTGGGCCGGGAGCAGACCGCGGGGAGCAGCTCCAGGCGCCCAGGCCTCCTCTCCTTCCTGCTGCCGCTCTGGCCTCCCCTCACCGTCCCCTCCTTTCCCAAGGAGCCGGCCGAATGGCCAGAGATGAGAGCCGACCGCAGTGGGGACTCCGGGAGCCGAGGCCGAGGCGGGGCTCCTGAAGGGACTGGGAGAAGCGTCAGTGGAAGCCCCGGTCTCCCTCCCGGGCCGGATCCCCCAAGGCAAGCCCCAGAGCTTCATTCCCCGCCCCGTCTTCCCGGCCCCTGCTCCCACCCTGAAACAGGGGGCTGCGGAGCGGTGTTGTTCTGTTTGTTTTCTCTACTCCTGTTTGCTCCCCTCCCCAGCTTCCTCTGCCCATCCTCCATGAATGAGCTCACAGAGCCCGGCTTGGAAGGAGATGAATAGATCACACAGGCCCAGCCAGGGCTGTGTCTCCAAGCCCTTTAGCTGGGAAAAGCAGGTCATTGTGATGAGGCTGCCTCTGCACACTCCACCCAGTGGGCGCAAAATGACCCCAAACATGTGTCCCGTTCAGCAGCCTCCTGTCTGGTCCTAAAGGCAAGAGCTTAGCAGTGGGGTCATCCTAAGCTTTCAGAAGTGTAGCAAATACATTGGATTCTTTGGGTAAATTGGGGGAGCTGATGGGTGGTGTGAAGCAAAAGGGATCCTTCCCTCAGGGTCAACAAGACCTCTGGCTCAGCATTTGGGGAACTTGGCTTATGGAGCCCTTAGGGCTGGGGTAGGTGAGCAGGGAAATACGAGGAGGTGGTGAGGGCCCACACCTTGGACACTTTGCACCGAGGTCAAGCCAAATTACAGACAAAGATGACGAAACTCTAGAAGAGACTCGAGAAAGTGCACGTGGTCAGAGCCCCTGGGTCTGTGCTGTCCACTGTGGCAGCCACTGGTCACAGGTCACTATTTACATTTAAGTTTAACTAAATCAGGTTAAATTAGAAGTTCATTTCCTCAGTCAGACTTGCCACATGTGATTAGTGGCTACCGCATTGGACAGAGCAGGTATAGAACATTTCCGTCACCACATAAAGTTCTATTGGACAGCCTGCTGTAGATAATTGAAAAAAATGTCATGGCCCCTCCTTGGAATATCCCATGTCTTCCTGACAAGGGAGTGCAAGTGACTGCTCTTTGAGCCAGTTTTCTAGGCAATCTCACCCTACAGTGAATTTCAGAAAAAGTGAATTGTGTTTGTTGTGTAACTTACCATCACTGGTTTGCAGGGAATGAGGGGACAGAAGAAAGATTATCATTCTCAAAAGATATCTTTGAAAACAGAGGAGATATCAGGGAAGTTTTCAGGCCCCTGAGGACCTGGTATCATGGTCATTTCCCCACGTTTTCTCCGCTGTTCTGTGGGTCCCCCTCCCAGATTTGAGCTTCTCGGTCTTCTCCAGAGCTTGTGCACGTAGCTTTACTTGTACCTGCAAAATAGACAGTGGCTAATAGGGTAAGGGTGAAACCCCACACTTGGCCAATAGGAGGCAGCCACCTAACAAGCAACCGATTTTAGCATTAAGATTGGGACCTGGTTCTAGAACCCGGGGCTTCCCTGATAGCTCAGTTGGTAAAGCATCTGCCTGCGCTGCAGGAGACCCAGGTTCAGTCCCTGGGTCAGGAAGATTCCCTGGAAAAGGGAATGGCTACTCATTCCAGTATCCTTGCCTGGAGAATTCCATGGACAGAGGAGCCTGGTGGGCTATAGTCTGTGGGGTCGCAAAGAGTCAGACATGACTGAGTAACACTTCCTTAACATTTCATTTTCATGTTGACACTGAGGCTGGTGGTATCGTGAAGCCTGTTTTTCAGATGAAGACATAGACATCCAGGAAGACTGTGCCTTGGCTCATGCTGCCCCTCCCCTGACTTCTGCAGGAAGTTCTAGACACTTCCTTCTCTGTGATTCCTCTTGGGGTTGGGGGTGTCTGCACTCCAACTTCTATCTCATTAGGTCCAAACACCTGTCGGTCCACTGGGTCGTGAGCATCCCAACCACCAAGGCCATGTCTTTTCCCCATTACATCCACAACGCCTAGTGGAGAGTCACCTCAGTAAATATTTGTTACGTGAACAGATATTAGAGGTGGAAATACACATTTTGACAGCACGCCAGGTAGCCCACTTCCATATCAGCTTCTGTGTCCAACCGATCACATCTGTCTGCTCGGGGATTGAGTGTGGGTCTCTGTATACTCAGGGGCCTTTATGGAGTGTGGGGTTGGAGGGAAAGGAACATTTCTCATTCGGGAATGCTGTCTAAACTCATTTACTTGGAGGTCACCTGCCCGGCAGGCAAAACCAAAGGTCTGTTACTATCATAGAAATCCATTAAACAACCACAGAGAATCCTGGGAATTTAACCTTTCACAGCAGTTTTATTTTATCATCTTTCCTCTGTTTTGTCTCTTTCCTTCACAATTTGTTCCCAAGAGCTGCGCTGGGCCCAGGTTACAAGGCCACAGTGAGAGCCATGCACTAGACAGAGAGGCGATCTGCCGCAAGCGAGGACACCGCCGCTCTCAGAAGCCCCTTACCGCGCCTCTTCCACCCTGTGGGGAGGGAGGCTGCGCCTGGGTGTTTGTTTCGTGGTCAGAGATGCTTCCTCCACGATGCTGCTTGGCTGGGGTGAGGTCCTGCTCTGGGGCTCGGCTGGCTGCCTCTGCAGTGAGGGTTTATGGCTACTCTGAGCCGTTAGAGAAAGGATTAAGCCCGGAGGCTGGGCACATGACTTTGGGCAGTGACCTAACCTTTCTGCTTTAGAAACCTCATCTGAAATTGGGCATGAAACCATATACATTGTAGGCGTAAATGAGATAATGTCCACAACGAAACAAGCCCAGTCCCACTGCAGTCCTTTTATTCCACCCAACAAAAGCTCATGGGGGCGGTTCAGAAATGGTAACCATTTGTCCTCTCGTGTCTCTTGGTAACAAGGGATCCAGAGAGAAGTTATGAAATGGGAGTGGAAGGTGTTGTGGGAGGACCGCCGCGATGAGATTCCCAGAGTTGCATCCTAACACCCGCCTTGCCAACAAAGACGGGCAGAGAGGATACTTAAAGCTGGTACTCTCTTTGTCACTATTTTGTTATGCTGATGAACTCACTGGACTTAATTCTTGGAAATGTTATCATACGGCTAAACCATTTCAATGGATCTTAGCTCTCTCCGAGATTCCCTTGTGGCTCAGCTGGTAAAGAATCTGCCTGCAATGTGGGAGACCTGGGTTTGATCCCTGGCTTGGGAAAACCCCCTAGTGAAGAGAAGGGAAAGGCTACCCACTCCAGTATTCTGGCCTGGAGAAGTCCATAGACTGTATAGTCCATGGGGTCGCAAAGAGTCAGACATGACTGAGTGACTTTCACTTTCACTTAGCTCTCCCTGAAACAAGAAGTTATTTCAGAATGGCTTACTGGCATTGGCTCTCTGTCAGTCTCAGTCCTTGACGATGTTTTGTTGTCTGAAACAAAATGGAAAATGATGATTATAAAGGGTCATTACAGTCTGATGATATCATAAGGGCAGGAAGGCAGGTATACTCTTGGTGATGAGTGGAGACCAGGGCCCAAGTCCCAGAGGACTGGGCTGCATCACTCCTTGGCCCTCTGGCTTGGCGCCCAGCCTGGCAGCCACTCAATCTGGCTGCTCCTTGCTCCCCTCCTCTCAGGTCTTACAGATCCAAGGTCTGGGGTGGGGGGGGGGGGGGAGGGATGAAGGGAGATAAGAAGCCATCTTCACCGAGCCAGGGTTCAGCTGGCTGAGCTGGCTTGTCCACGTCTCCATCCTCCCCCTGACCTCCCAAAGGGGCAGGCTTTTCCTGATAAGGACGGTGCCATGCCTAATTTTGTCACACCCGTCACATAAGAGGAGAGAGAGTACCAGAGAGAAGGCCCACCAAAGGACAACTGATTGTAGAATAAACGTAATGACACATAGGAAGGAAGCAAGCATCTTTCTGAGTCTAGTTCCATTGCGGTCTTTTAGTTCCACCCTCAACTATAGCTTGTGTCCGTCCTGAACCTCTATCAGACATCTACTCCGTGGGGTGGAGTGATGGGAGCAACTTTAAGCTCCCTCTGGAGGTCACGGAGTGAATTGCTACTCTTGCAGCCCCGATCCTTGGTCTTGAAGGGAAGTTCGGTTGCAAAGGAGCAGGAGCTGTCTATTCTGCCCTTTAGAATTTTCAGCTGCTGCTGCTGCTAAGTCGCTTCAGTCGTGTCTGACTCTGTGCAACCCCATAGACGGCAGCCCATCAGGCTCCCCTGTCTCTGGGATTCTCCAGGCAAGAACACTGGAGTGGGTTGCGATTTCCTTCTCCAATGCATGAAAGTGAAAAGTGAAAGTGACGTTGCTCCATTGTGTCCAACTCTTAGCCGCCCCATGGACTGCAGCCCACCAGGCTCCTCCATCCATGGGATTTTCCAGGCAAGAGTCCTGGAGTGGGGTGCCATTTCAGAGGGGCTAGTAAAGCATACCGACAGCTGAGCCTCATCCTACAGTTACTGTATCAGAGTCTTCCGGACTGAAACCTCAGGACCAAGTCCCGGAGCTTGGGAAACTGGTAGAGGAGTTGCTCCATTCATTCATTCAACATTCGTTCAGCACATGGTGATGAGTCAGATGCTTCCAGGCACTGGGAGCGTGTCAAGAACAAGACAACAAGATCATGGAATTTACTGGGGGACCAGGAGGCAGCTAAAAAGACAAGCAAGAAAACACCAGATCATGACAAGGGTGTGCTAAGTCACTTCAGTCGTGTCCAACTCTTTGCGACTCTATGGACTGTAGCCCACCGGGCTCCTCTGTCCATGGGAATTCTCCAGGAAAGAATGGACCATGGTAGGTAAGACTGGAGGCAGGGTTTTTAGAACAGTTCAGCTAACAGTGGCTTGGGTGAGGATCAGGACTGTGGTAGCGGAGATGATGGAAGGGCAAAGAAACTCTATTGTGACTTGTAGGTAGAGTCCAAAGAGCTGGCTGACATGCGGAGGGGGAGGGAAAGGCAAGATTTGGGATGGCGCCTGGTTTCACAGTTTCACCACCAGATGTGGGATGGTGCTGCTTACTGAGACTGGGGGGTACCTGGAGGAGAAGGTCGGAAGGGTTTTTTTGTCAGCCACATTAAGTTCCAGGTGCTGCTAGGATGTGAAGATAGAGCAGTCAGGAGCAGAGGAAGCTAAATCTGGGGTCCTGGGGAGAGGTCAGAACCAAGAGGTTTACCCTTGGAGGTCAACAGAGTATGGATGGGCCTAAAGCCATGGGCCTGGATGAGATGACACCGGGGTGGGGGGCAAGCAAAGAGCACCAGAGCGGGCCCTGTGCACTCAGAGCTTAGAGACAGAGAAGCAAACCAGCGAGAGACGGAGAAGCAGCAGCCCTAGGATATAAAGAAAGACGACGGAGTAAGGTGTCCCGGACCCCCAAGGAAGAAAGTGGCCCAAGAAAGAGAGAGCAGTCACCTGCATCCAAAGCTGCAGGGAGAGGACGTAAAGTAACCAAGGAATGTCCATGAATTTTCAGCATGGAGCCCGCTGGGGGCCTGGACCAGAGGAGCCTCCTTAGAGGGGGTGCAGAAGCCTGACTGGAGTGGGCTGAGGGGAGTACTAAGACCAGCTGTGGCAAAGTCTTGAGGTTTGGACTATTAAAAGAATTTGACCTTGAATTTCTGGGCAAACCTTTGCTGATAACATAAAGACATCATTGCTTCTATTTGGTCCATCTCCATTTGCATGTCGTTCATCAGCTACCAAATGTGTGACCAATTCCAAACTTCCCCAGTCTTGCAATCTGGAACTGATGGCATTCTTCTTCAAGGCTGGGAAGGTGTTTGCATAGCGGAGTCTAGAGGGATACAGCAATACATTTAGTATTTGAAGGAAAGATCCTAGCTCTATCCATCCCGTGAACTCAGCGGCCTGTGGATGTCAGCCATTCATGGGGCTGGAGATGCAAAGAAGGAGATGGTGGACGCCCTTCCCTCCAGGGGAGAACTTCCAAGTCCAGGCGTCATTAAATTGTAATGATCTGTTTCCTCATGTGGCCAATGGGCTTGATTCACTTCCCCTAAACATCTCTCAAGAACTGCATTTTGGACTCTTTTGCTGACTATGACGGCTACTGCATTTCTTCTAAGGGATTCTTGCCCACAGTAGTAGATATAATGGTCATCTGAGTTAAATTCATCCATTCTAGTCCATTTTAGTTCACTGATGCCTAAAATGTCGATGTTCACTCTTGCCATCTCCTGTTTGACCACTTGCAATTTACCTTGATTCATGGACCTGACATTCCAGGTTCCTATGCAATATTGCTCTTTACAGCATTGGACGTTGCTTCTATCACCAGTCACATCCACAACTGGGTGTTGTTTTTGCTTTGGCTCCATCCCTTCATTCTTTCTGGAGTTATTTCTCCACTGAT
>JADEYB020000016.1:1722040-1812244 GCA_015832495.2 Alces alces
GTCATAACTTTTCTTCCAAGGAGCAGGCGACTTTTAATTTCATGGCTGCAGTCACCATCTGCAGTGATTTTGGAGCCCCTAAAAATAAAGTCAGCCACTGTATCCACTGTTTTCCCATCTATTTGCCATGAAGTGATGGGACCAAATTACTTAAGCCAAAAACCTAGGGGTCTTTCCTGCCCCCCCATTCCCTTCCCTTGCCTCTGCCCCCACCCCACAGCTCTTCCATTGAGTCAGCCCACAAAGCGTGCCCTGAATCCATCTTCCCATCTCCTGGTCAGAGCAGCCTCTCTCACTGCCTGGAGGTGACAGTCTCCCCTCCCCTCCCTCCACCACTCAGCCTTGGTAGTGTTCCGTAAACACCCTGGAAATCCACTGTTCCTCAAAGTCCGAGGTGAGCCGACCCGATACCTGATGTGCAGAACCCTGTGTTTGGCGCCCCTGTGCCTCAAGGAGTGGATGGACCAGAGGTGAAGAGGCCACTTAGCAAGAGGTGCTGGAGGCAGAGAGGTCTGAATCCAGCCCCAGGCCCCGCCTCCTTCTGTTCCGTCTCTCAGCCTCCACAGCAGTGCCTGTGAGATGGGCTGATGATAACGGTACTAACCTCTCAAAACCACCCCAATTTGGACAATAAATCACACTGTTTGTTGCCAACTCCCAGCTTACAGCAAGTGCTTTCCATGTGTTAGCTCTATGTGATGGCGCTCTAGTTTCCCGGGCACACGGGCTGCAGGACACCATGCCAAGACCCCATCCGGGTGTCAGGCTGAGATGGCAGAGGCGGGGGTCCTGCTTTGAAGCGGTCGTTGCAGGGGCCTTCCTCTGGTCTGAGAGCACGTGCTGGAGGGAGAGGGCTAGAGGCTGGAGGGAGTCGTTCAGCGGCTCCCTCGAGGGAGTCCAACCGCCCCTGCCGATAGAGCAGTGGCTGAACTGCTCAGGCCTTTCTATGCGATGCGTTCTCTCCGCCGATTCACCTCTCAGCAGTTAGCTGTCGAGGGTCCACTGCGTCCCAGAAGCGTGCCGGGTGCTGCTGCAGAGGGCTTCTGCCTCTACGGAATGAAGGAAGGAAGGAAGGAAGGAAGTCGGTGATGTTTGCACGTTGGCCTTTTATGCAAGCATCTTACCGACACTTGTCAGTTCTAATAGGTTTTTTGTTTAATTTTGATCTCCTGGCAACTTACTAGAAAAGACTTGATGCTGAGAAAGATTGAGGGCAGGAGAAGGGGGCAGCTGAGGGTGAGATGGTTGGATGGCATCACTGACTCAGCGGACATGAGCTTGAGCAAACTCTGTGAGATGGCGAAGGACAGGGAAGCCTGATGTGCTACAGGCCATGGGGTCGCATAGTCAGACAGGACTGAGCGACCGCACAGCAACCATATGATTTGCAAACGATAATCTTTCTCTTTCAACACCTGAGAGACAGTATCTCATGATGTATAAAAGCACATGTTCTGGGACCAGATCACTGAGATTCAAGCCCTAGCTTTGCCACTTAGAAGCTTTGTTACTGAGCAAGTTACTTTAAACTCTCCGTACAGTTTTCTCATCTCATACAATGAACTTAGGACAGTGTCTGTCACTGTATAAATGTTGGTATTGTCATTACTCATTGAACTTATTACAATTTCTTACTTTATTCCATTGCCTAAAACTTTCAGCATGCTTACAAAATGTTTCCTTGTCTTATTTTTGTTTTTTGTAGGGTTGCATTTAACATTCCGTGTGGTATTTGCTGCCAGTTACCAATAAATACTATTTTTGTCATGTAAAGGAACTTTACTTCTATTCCAATTTCACTTAGAGTTTTTATAAAGAAAAATTAATTAAGTGCTTCTTAAGAATCTATTGAAATAATCATATGGTTTTTCTCCTTTAATTTACTAGTGTAATGAATTATGTTGATAGTTTTCACAATATTGAGCCTCCATTGGGTTTTTATAATTTCTTTGAACAAATATCTTGTGTCCCAAATTAAAAGAACTCTCAAGTATTTATAGTTTATTATTATAAATGGAATCGTTTTCATCGGATTTTCTGTGGATCTCTGGGATATAAGAATGCAATGCAATTGATTTTTTTGTGGCTTTATCTTGCATCCAACAAATTAGATGAATTCATTTATTCTCTTTAATAAGCATGTGGTGGCTTTCCTTGTATTCTTTAGGCATCCAATTTCCTCAGCTGACATTTCATGTCTTCCTTTTTTGCATTTTTGGGGTAGATTTCATTTATCAGTGAACAAGTATGCAATGAGCTCCTGGTATGTGCCAGGCACTGAGTCAGGCTCTGCTTCCTCGATTACTCTTGCTACGTTTGGAAGATGAAGTCGTTGGTATACTTTCTTCGGCAGATGTATTAAGAACAGAGGCCTGAAGACAGGAAAGAATCCCACCATGTCCCCAATGCACTTAGATTCTGATCAGGATTCAAACACCATTAATCCTCATGCCAAGCATTCTCCTGACTGATGCCCCCTTCTTTCAAGAGCAGGAGTAGTTAACCTTGCACCCCAAGGGGAGCCAGAACTTTGCAACCAGACCTCCCTACAAAAAAGCCTCATTTCTTGTAGGGAAGGGAAGATAGATGCCCTGACTCTGAAACCTGGCCTTGAACTGTTCAGCTCTCTGTCCCTCTTTCTGCCTTTGAATCTGGAACTTGCTTGAACTAGAAAGGTGCTAACATCTCAGTTCATTTTTCTCCCAAGCAGCCCTGAGGAGCTGGGGATAGAGTTGCAACAGGCTGTGCTCCCAGACTTGACCCCTGAACCTGTGGGTGATGCTGTCTTGCTCCCTGAATGAGCGTCTCTGAGAGACTGCATCTCGGTCCCCAGCAGTCTCCCCTTTGGCCAGCAATCCTGCTGCCTCGGGCCCCACATCTCCTGCCTGTCGTCCTACTCTTGGTGTTTCTGAGCTCATTACCCCGTCTCATCACTGGGCAGACAGGCCCCCTCCCTTTGCCAGCCTCTCACATCCCTGGGAACTTGTGTCTTGTAATCTCCCTCCATCCAACACCAGTCAGCTTAATTATCCTTCTGGAGCTTCGGACTGCAGCCTCCGGCTCAGCCTCCGTGGTCTCTTCGCCTCCGGCTTCCCGCAAAGATGGCAGCTGGTGTCTTGCTGTGATGTCCCTGAAGTCACGCCTGCCTGAGAAGGCAAAGGGAACCGACGCAGCGTGGGTGCTGATCCCCCGGCCCCATGCGTGGGATGCCTCGTGTTCATTCACACCGAACTGCTGGTGGGTTTGTGGTGGCCTGTTTAGCCTGGCCTTATGGCACTGAAGGGCTGTGCTGCCCACATGAGCCCCAGGCTGAGAGCCTCCTGGGGCCCCAGGCAGCCCGGGGTCAGCCCCTCCGCCCCAGGTTCTCCAAAGACCTGGGGAAATTCATCAGCTGCTGAGGCTATTTGGAAGCTGCTTGGGGTTCAAGCAGGAGAGAACGAATCCCTTCTGGTGATTGCTGTCACGCCAGGCTTTAAGCTAGGAGTTGTCCGTGCACCACCCGAAGCAGGAGCTATAAGCAGCCCCATTGCACAGACAGGGAAACTGAGGCTCAGATGTAGGATTTCCCACAAATGTGGGGCTGGAACTCGAACTCGGGTCCTTTTGACCCCAGAGCCCCATGCTAGCTGTATTCTCGTTCTCCTGAGATGGTCAGTCAATGTGTATCTCCCATTTCACAGGGGCTGCTGGCCTAGATGACCCAAGGGTGGGGCCGCTCTGTTAGGCTTCCAGAGTCAAGACAGGGGCTCTGACCTGTCTGGGGGCTGGAGCAGCAGGTGTATATTCTTCCTCCTCGGGGCCATCAAAACCCCACCTGGGACCGGCCCCCGCAGTGCCCCCTGCGGCCTGTCTCTGCCACCCTGTGTGGTGGGGGGAAGGAGGGCATGCCCTTTGAGTGTGTTTCCAGAGCACTTGGCAGAGCGGGGCCTCCGGGGATGGGAACGAGGGGTGAGTTCCCCGCAGCTGCCCCGGAGCTCCGGCCAGTGAGCCTCAACCAGGAGCAGCTCGTGGTGCGGCTGGCAGGTCACTGGCCTCCAAAGCCTCTGTCCCCTTACCTGGAAAATGAAGGGAGTAATACCCTCCCCTGCCCTGAGGGACTATGAAGATAAAATGAGAATATTCTGGTAAGTGCTCACCACAGTGCCTGGCAAATAATATCAGTCACAGTATAATAGAAGCGAATATTTACTGAGCACTGGTTTTAGACCAGACACTGTCTAAGCAGCTCGTATTGGCTCATTTAATCCTCACAGCAACCCTATAGGAAAGTACTCTCCTTGGCCCCATTTTACAGATGAGGAGACTGAGGCACAGAGAGGGAACAGCTTGCTCAAGATCATACCGCTGGTAAATTAAAGAGGTGGGATTCTAACTGTGAAGGTTTGGTGTCAGTGTGTACACTCCTATTTAGTGAGTATTTTGAATTATCAGTGGCCTCCCCAAACCTCTCCTCCCGTGCATTCACAGTCTGCCCAATAGAGCATGAACAAAAAGGAGTGAACACTCAAATGGAAAAGCCAGGCATAGACAGAGGTTTCTACAGGGCATGGAGGATGTTTCCTAGCCCTGGAGAGAGGTGCCCACAGAACACGCCAAAGAGGCTGCCAGCTGGTCGGGGCTGTTGATTTCCCGCAGCTGAGTCTGGGCCGCCCCCTGCCTCTGTCCCTCCCACCTTCCCCCCTCCATCCCCGCCCCGGGGCTGGGCACACAGTGGGAGCCGGCCCGTGCTGGCTGACTGGACTTTGAAGGGAGACACTGCGATTCATTTCAAGAAGTCAGATGAACCCCTCTGTAAGTCTCAAAACTTTGCACAATGTGGGCGGGGCTCAGGGCAGCCGGTCAGAGGCCAGCCTCTATGGCGCTGTCAGAGTTGTGCAGCCTCATTTGTAGATGCTTCTGTGGAGAAACAACGCCGGGGTTTTCCATTAGACCAGGATGACTCGCAGTTGCGAATTTCTAGACCGTTAGAGGGGACGGGGCTGCGAAAATGTTACCTACCCAAGCGGACAGAGAGCCTCCCTCGTGGAATCTTGAGAAATGACCGACCGAATATCTTGCTTTTGCCCACCCTGGTCCTTTGTTGTTTAGTTGTTAAGTTGTGTCCAACCTATCGCGACCCCATGGACAAAAACTGTCCATGGGGTTTCCCACGCAAGAATACTGGAGCAGGTAGCCATTTCCTCCTGCAGGGGATCTTCCTGACCCAGGGATCAAACCCACGTCTCCTGCATCGCTGGAGGGTTCTTTACTGCTGAACCCCTGGGGAAGCTCTAGACCACGGTCCCTAGGACACAGGTGTAGGTTAGACAAGGTCCGCCGCCGCCACATGGTGAGTTCTCTGGGGCAAGGTGCCCTGGGGGAAAATCATTCGTTCATCCAACACCCATCATTTATTTACTTAACAGGTATTTCTTGGACACCCGAGGCTCCGGGCTCTGTGGTAGGTGCTGAAAGGACAGCACTGAACAAGCCAGGTTCTCCCTGCCCCTAAGGAGCTTCCATCCCACTGGGGAATGCAGCCGGCATAGATCAGAACCGTTTGTCAGGTGATGCACACCCAACCCAGACTTGAATGGTCAGGGCTGGCTTCCCAAAGAAGGAGGGTATGAGCTAAGAGTTGAAGAATGAGATAAACTTAGCCAAAAGCCTGTGCAGGCCCCCTGAAAGGGGAGAGATATGGCAAGCCTGAAAATTAAAGTGGGCCATCCAGCTGGGGTCTAGACGGAAAGAGGTGAAGAAGCAAAAAAAGCAACTGGAGACGTGAGTGGGGCCTAGATCAGGTACTCATCTTGATAAGACGCTTGAACTTAACCCTGAGGGCAAAGAGGGGAGCCCCTTTTCATGCAGAGGAGCGGCAGGCACCGTCCAGCGTCAGGGGTCTCCAAGCTCCAGGCCACAGATCGGTAGCCCCTGTCAGGTCAGAGGCAGCTCTGGATTAGAAGTGAAGTGCACGACAACTGTAATGTGCTTGCATCCTCTTGAAACCCTTCCCCCAGCTCACCCCACCCCGGGTCAATGGAGATACTGTCTTTCATGAGATCGGTCGCCGGTACCGAGAAAGGTTGGGGACAGCTGGCTGGTCGCTGGCGGCTGTGAGGATAATGAGGGGACGCGGGTGGAGGTGGGGGGCCCACAGGGCTGGTCGGGGGCTCCTGGCTGGCGGCTGCCACAGGTACCCAGGAGAACCGTGATTGCAGCTGAGTGTGGGCGATGGCGGCGGGGTCGGGGTGCAGGGGATGGGTGGGGGCCGGGGGCTTGCTAGAGCCCCAGCCGAGGGAGTAAGACACTGCGTGGGGGAGGTGAAGGGGCCTTAGAGAGGAGGTGGCGTCCAGGTGGGCTGAGGCCTGGGTGGCGGCATCGTTTCACCAGATGGAACAGGTGAGGGGAGATGCCGAGGGTCCTGGCGAGGGCAGCTCCTGGGCAGCCTCTCTGAGCTTGGAGGGCGTGGCTGGGCGGCTCGCCGGGCAGAACCCCAGCCCAGCTCCATGCTAGCAGCATCTCTCCTGACCCTGGACCGTAAATCTCTCTGATTGAAGTAGAGAAATGGCCTTCAAAGTAAAGGCTGCCGGGGCTTGCTCTCACCCCAGGTCTGGCCGCCCCCCCCCACCCCCCGCACTGGCTCACGGAGCGAGCTTGGGGTCCTTGACGCAGCAGCGGAAGCCTACTGGCGCAGGAGCCGGCAGTGGTCAGAAGCTGCAGCCCAGGCCCCGGGTCCCCGCTGTCTCCCCTCCATGTGTCCTCAGACTCACTTCCTGCCGTCGGGGCAAGCCGCGACAGCATCTGCTTCCCCTGCCCGCCGGTCCACGGGGCTGTCTGCTCGCCTTCTCTCCCCTGGGGAGGAGGTGTGGATGACCCGCTCACACCTCTCTGTCTTTCCATCTCTCTCACTCCCTCCCTGTCTCCCGCTCCCGGTGAATTCACAGGCGCTCGGACCGCTGACACGCCTCTAAACGCTGCTTTGTAAATGCCCTGGGGGTCCACGCAGGTACTGGGACTCTGTCTTCAGCCTCAGCCCGTTTGTTCTTTCAGAAGAAAAGGACCGCGTCTTCCCCATCCGCCCGGGAACCCCCTAGGGCAAGGACTGAATTAAGAGAAATTACTGAAGACAGAATAGCTGTCTTCTCCGTGTTGGATCATAAACCCTATGTAATTAAAATATCTTCAAAAGAGGCGAAAATTATAGAGGAGAAAGAGGATGTGTGTGGAGTTAGACAGAGCCAGGCTGAGCGCAGTCATTGACTGGTTTTGGCCTCACTGGGCCTCAGGTTCCTTTTGTGCTGAATTCCACTTCGTGGAGCTATAAACGCTAATGCTCCTGGTCCACGAGCGCTAACCAAGTGTCTACTGTCCGCCAGGAACTATTCTAGACGCTGGAGGATGGCGGTGAATAAGGCAAACTATCTCCTTGCTCTAGTGGGCTGGGGAGAAAGACCATTCATTAATTAATTAGCAGGAAAGTATCAGACGGTGATAAGTGTGGGGCAGATAACAGGATAACGTGAGAGAGGGTCCCTGGGGCTTCCTAGGCTGGCCGGTCAGAAAGGTGCCTCGTAGGAAGTGACAGGGACAGAGCTCTGGATGGCCAGGAGTCAAGCAACGCTCTGAGGAACACTGCAGGCAGCATACGTGTCCGTGGGAGGCTGAGCTTGTTGACACTGTCGAGATCGATGTTCCAGGTGCCTGGAACACGGTGGGGGGGGCGGGGAGCAGAGAGGAGACAGGCATGCGTCACACCGGGCCTTACGGTTCTTATTCATTGTGTGCTGTGGGACTTAGTGGAAAGTTTTAACTGGGGAGTGATACGGTCCAAAGATCATTCAAATTTATGTTCTGGAAATGATTCTCCAGCTGCCGTACAGAAGGTGGACTGCAGGAGCCTGTGTGAGTCAGGGGAGCCTAGGTTGTGCTGCATTAACAAAATAACCCCAATCTCAGTGGCTTTGATGCAACAAAGGTTGTTTCTTGTTCACAAAAGTTGGGTCTGGGTGGTGCGTCTGCAGGGCGGCTCTCCTCTGTGAGGTGGCTCGGGAACCCAGGCTGCTCTCCCCTGTGGCTCTGCCCTCTCATTGCGCACGGTTACCGCCAAAAGGGGACCTTTTTGAAGCGTCCGTGGAGTCACTTAGGGGATTTCTGCTCATATTCTGTGGGCCAGAACTCTGCCACATGGCTGCAACTGCAAGGGAGGCTGGGAAATGTAGTCTGACCAGATGCCCTGGAAGAGGATAACACGGAGATTTGATGACCACCCAGCACTGTCGCTTCTAAGGACCAGAGTCAAGGGGAGAGAAGAGTTGGGAGGCTCTTGCAGCCTTCCAGAGGAGGAATGGTCGCAGCTCAGGCATAGATAGCAGGGATGGGGATGCAGAGAAATGGACAGATAATGTAACACTGAAACACATCTGGTACTATGTGGGGCCAGGAGGCCTCTACTAAATTTTTGTTGTTGTTCAGTTGCTCAGTTGTGTCCGACTCTTTGCAACCCCATGGACTGCAGCACGCCAGGCTTCCCTGTCCTTCACCATCTCTTGGAGTTTGCTCAAACTCATGTCCATCAAGTCAGTGATACCATCCAACCATCTCATCCTCTGCCATCCCCTCTCCTCCTGCCTTTGATCTTTCCCAGCATCAGGGCCTTTTCTAGTGAGTTGACTCTTTGCATCAGGTGGCCAAAGTATTGGAACTTCAGCTTCAGCATCAGTCCTTCCAAAGGTTATTTAGGACTGATTTCCTTTAGAATTGACTGGGTGGATCTCTCTGCAGTTCAAGGAACTCTCAAGAGTCTTCTCCAACACCACAGCTCAAAAACATCAATTCTTCAACCTTCAGCCTTCTTTATGGTCCAACTCTCACATCCATACATGACTACTGGAAAAACTGTAGCTTGACTAGATGGACCTTTGTGGGCAAAGTAATATCTCTGCTTTTTAATATGCTGTCTAGGTTTGTCATAGCTTTTCTTCCAAGGAGCAAGCATCTTGATTTCATGGCTGCAGTCATCATCTGCAGTGATTTGGAGCCCAAGAAAATAAAGTCAGTCTCTGTTTCCATCCTTTCCCCATCTATTTGCCATAAAGTGATGGGACCGGTCATTATAATCCCTTGCAATGAAAACATTTAAATTTTCCTTCACAGGATGAAGTCAAGTCCCCAAGTGGCTTTTTCTCTGATTCCCTAAGGTCAGTAGGCTGCGATACTGTCTAACCAATGCTTTGAAAAGACATGGTCATAAGACCCTGAAGCTTTAGCCCTGGAATGGCTTTTAGAGACGTCCAGGACTACCCTCTGTATTTATCAGGTGGAGAGAGTGGCCCAGAGGAGGCCGTGGACTTGCCCCAGCTGCCGAGGTAGCCACTAGGACCCCACAGGCCTCTCCACGCTATCAAGCGGCTCCTGGATTTCTCCTTCCCCAGCAAGTCCAAGAGGACAAGCAGCTGGGGAAAGGCCTAGGGCACAGTTCCTCTCTGGGCCATATCTGGTGAGATCTAAGCGGAAGTGGAGGAAGGGAGGAAGGGTGGGTTGGGGCTTGCTGCCCCAAGGCTGCCGCCACTCTCTTTTCTGCCTCCAAGCTCCTAAGCAGCAGTGGATGAGTTGTGAAGAAGACCATGGGTTCTAATCCCTCCTCTGCCACTTACTTGCTGTTACACCTTGAGTTAGTTATTAATACTTAAGCTCTCTGAACTTTAGACTTCCTTTCTTAGAAAAGGGGGCTCATGTCATTGGCCTCTTGGTGCTGTTATTAGGACTCAGTGATGTACTATAGATAAGGAGTCCTAAGTCTAGAGTTTGGCATCTTGGAGGTGCTCAATCAATGGGAAGAATTGCTGGCAAGGACTGCCACGCCTGCTCTACCTAACCTTCTCGTGCCCTTGACCCTGGGTGCTGACTCTGCATCATCTTGTCGAGACTTTTCTAGGATCAGGACATGTTCAGGACGTCACTCCACTCCTTGATAACGAATACTTCTCCCTTCCCCAAGAAGCATCTTCATCCACCATGTAAAGTCCACTGAGCCCAGAGATCAAAGGGGCCACAGGAAACCCGAGTCCCCTGAGGGGCTGCTCTATTTCCTGGCAGTCAAATGTCCTTAAACAGGCTCCTGTTGTTTGCCTTGGGTCAAATCTGGAGGGGAAGGGAGAGAGGACACTCACACCCTTGAGGACTGGGCCAGACCCCAGGCTTCTGGCTACATCCCATCCACCTCTTAGAAGTTTCAGGGAGGTCCTTCATCTCTCTGTGGTTCTGCCCAGGGAAACTCCAGGCTGAATCCTGCCAGTACCTAGAATTCAGCACAGGCGCTCAGAGGTAGTTCAATAAAGAGAATTTTAAAGCCTTTTAATGCTTAGCAGGGAATCTGTCCTTTGCCAAATCACCAATTAAGGGGAAAGGCCAGTTCAACATGACTTTATTACTAGCATTTTATCTGGAAGGAGAGACATGGGGAGGAGGTGCAGGCAATGAAGTTTCTGGGGCAGCCTTCTCAGCTTCCTTTGATAGTGACAACCATCTACAGTAACTAGGCACCTACCACCTGAAAGCTCTGGGAGAGGCCAAAGGACTCCTTGACTTTTTCCCCACCCTTAGGACCTTGCAGAGCAATGGAGCGAAATTGATCAGAGATGGCTTCCTGAAAGAGGCGGACTTTAAGCTGGACTGTGAAAGATGAATAAAGTTACTGGAAAGTGGAGAGAAAATAGAGGGCATTGTGGGCGAGGCACCCTGCAGAAGCAAATCAGGGTTCACGGGAGTTAATAAATAATATTTTAGGGCACTTTCTATGTTCCAGGATTGTGCTAAGCAGTTTATAAGTAATACATTTTTCCAATTCTATGACACAGTTCCTTTTGTTGCTACCATTATGTAGATACAGAAACTGAGGCTTAGGTGTTTTGGCCCAATTCACGCTTCTAGAAGGCTCTAGACCCTGGGAGATGATCTCAGCACTTCTGCCTTTTACGCCCGAGGCTGAAAAGTGGAGGAAGCGATGTGGAGGGATTAGGAGAACAGGGGCTATGAAGCAAACAGAGTCCGTCTTTGCTTGATGTTCTCAGTTCCCCAGATCCCTCTTTCTGAGCCACCCAAGGACATGTATCCATTCATTCCTCCATCCGTCTTCCCATTCACCAGATCTAGACTTACCGCTTAAACTGACCTGGCCTAGGCCTTGGTTCCTCTTATCAGCGCTCTTCTTCCCTTATGTTCTAACAGGCGCTCTTGGAAACTGTTACTGCCACCAGAATGAACGTCAGGTGGCCTTCTCAGGATGTAGCTGATTGTCTTAGAATTTCTCATCAACCACAAAATAGACTGTTGTCTACACTACTCCTGGACATAGATTGCCCGAGGCTGGCGGCTCTGTACCATTTCTGAAACCTTCAAAGATTCTTTGTCTAAGCTAAAGCCAATAAGAGCATGGTGATCATTCAGGTGTTTATCAGTCCATCCATCCATCCATCCATCCATACACCCATCCGCCTATTCATCCATCCATCCACCCATCCATCCACCTATCCATCCATCCATCCATCCATATATATATACATACATACACCCATTCAAACATTCATCCATATCTCTATTCATCTATCCATCTGACCATCCATCCACCCATCCTCCACCTATCCATCCATTTATCTATCCATCCATTTGCCCACACATTCATCCACCCACTCATTCATCCATCCACCCATCAATCCACCTATCCATCCATTTATCTATCCACCCATTTGCCCACACATTCATCCACCCACGCATTCATCCATCCACCCATTTGCCCACACATTCATCCACCCACTCATTCATCCATCCACCCATCCATCCATCCACCCATCCACCTATTCATCCATTTATCTATCCATCCATTTGCCTACACATTCATCCACCCATACATTCATCCAGCACTTATTTTGAGCCAGTGGCCTTGTCCTCTTTATGCTGGGCACTCAGTACTATAGGCTGGAATTTTCTGGAAAATGGAAAAGTTAGTTTATCCAACCCATCTCCTTTTAGGCTTTGTCAAATGATAGATGCTCTGAATCCATAAAGTGAAATATACTAATCTCAGGACAAGTGACAGGCCTGGCCCAGCCCAGACCCGTTCTTCCAGGCTCCAACCCCTTCCACTGTAGAGAAGTGGGTGGAGAAATGATCCAGCATCTGAATTACAGGGTGGGCGACGGAGGCTTAGAAGAAGGGGCTGAGCCTGCCTCAGGAACATTAGCAGTGAGGAGCCAAACCTTCCTCTCACTTCACTGGCTGTTTGCTCCGGGTCCCTCCTAGGCTCATGAGGATTTCCTCATCCATCCAAGCAGAGTGATCAACAGTGCCCACAGTCCTGTGCAGCCCTGCGGCAAGTCTGTGACTATGGACAGACGCTGACGCCCTGGCAGACACACAGGTGACAGAATGCAGACTTGAGTTCCTCACCCTGAGCGTCCTACTGTGTTCCTCTCCTTCTCGGGCCTCCCCTCCCCTGCGCCCCTCGCCCTCGTTTCTGTGATGCTGTCTGTCTCTGTCCTTAGTCCCTCCCTCGCCCTTTCTCTGTAATTCCTCTTCATTCCACCCTCTCTTCCTTTCCTTCTTCCCAGCTTCTTATATGTCAAGAGTCATCCTTAAGCCCTCCCTCCTCCTCACTCCCCGTCCCCAACCAGCCTCCGTCTGAGTCCTGCCAATTCCATTTCTTAAATCTCTCTCAAACGCGTCCACTGCTCTGCGCCCTGAGGCCCATCTGTTAGCCCCCCTTCATCATCGCCCTATTCAGGATGACTTTCACCTCCTGACCTGCCCAGTGGTGTGGGTTTGCCTGGCCCCAAGGCAGCCTCCATCTTGAAGCTAGAGAAAATATTCACGACACAAATATAATCAAGTCGTTTCACTACATAAAATCCTGAAGCAACCAGCTCTTGGCCTCAGAATGGAGTTTTACTCTGTTCCACGCTCTACAGGATCTGGGCCCTGCCCACCTCTCCGCCTCATTTTTCAACAACCCTCACTCAGAGGCTCCCACCTGACTCTCTGGCCACACAAAGAAGTCTTCCCACTCATCCCAATAAGCCACACCCTCACTTCCCTGGAGTCCATTGCCTATGTTGGTTTCTCTCCCCCAGCAAGATTCACTCTCCTCTCTCTTTATTCTGACTCATCCTTCAGCTTGGAAATCTTTTCTCTGCTCCTAAATCTGAATCAGATGCCTCTGCTCTGAGTTTCATTGCTCCCCTCCACTCCTCGAAAGCACAGCATTTATCAAAGTGCATCTGAATTGCCAGTTTAATTGTCTGCCTTCACTGCTGGAGCCCCAAGGGCTCAGAGGGCAATAGGTTTCCAGTTTCCCGAAAGCAGGCCTAAGGCTGGGTCCCTGAGTCACAGTCCCAGGCCACCCCGGGAGCCTGGTCCCCAGGGCCGGTGGGGGAGCTGTCCGTGGTGCTGCTGGCCCCCATGTTTCCTTGACGGGTGTCCTTGATCAGACACCATCTTGGAGGTGGCCTGTGCTCTTGGGTATTTCCCAAGGGGGAGGGAAAGGCCCCAGTCTGGCCTTGTAAATCCACAGTATGTGCTACGTGGTGGATTTGAATTTGCCTCTATGTGGAAAGCTCAGTGGGAAAGCTTCAAGTCTCCTGATACCAAACCTACCTCTGGGCGTTTGGCCAGATTTCTGAGAATGAGAAGGGCCCAACCTAGCAGCAAGTGACTTAATGAAGAGTTTCTCTGTCCACTGGCCTATCGCCTCTCCTCACCTCTCTGAGGATCTGGGACATGGAGACCAGGTCACCTTTCTGCCAGCCCTGTCGCAGGTGCCAGCAAGCTCTCTTTACTCCATACCACACACCGGCCACCAGCTCACTGTCTCTGTGGCTCACGCATCTCAGTTGCTTTCCCTTTTCTCTCAAATTCAGCCCTTTTGATAATTTTGGATTAGCCCACTTTCTTGAAAGCTGATTTCCATTTGCATAATCCTCCCCTCTTGGAGTTGCTAGGCCCTCAGTGATAAGCTGATGGGCCAGGGCAGTCAAGCAAATTATACTCTTTACTCTGAACAGCCGTTGGAAGTGGAGGAAGTTATTTTTTTAAAGAAGACATGCACTTTATTTTTTATCTCTGTATTTCTTTTGACCAGTGGTGCCATCTCAGTTTTGGGTGTGCTGGCTTAAGTTTCCTGGAATACATAAATCTTTACCAAACCACAGCAGGCAGGATGAAAATTAGACCTAAGAGAGGACTTCTGAATAGTGTCAGTAGAGAAAAGGCATGGGAAAGCTGCTTGTAATGACAATGCATTACACTTTGTTTATACGAAGCATAGTTCCGTCTGTCATCTAATTATTTTCCCATGAAGGACTATGGCCAGGACAGGCATCTTCCCCAAGTGAGGGTCGAGACAGCGGAAGGTGGGAGAGATCATATGTCAAGTCGCGGAGGGCACCGGAAGTAAAGCCCCTGACTGCAGTTGCTATGGCGCCAGGCGCACGGAGCTCCATTCCAGTCCACGCGCGCGCCACCCGCCGTGTGGCAGGAGCCCTGGCCCTGCAGACCAGCGAGCCCTCCGCTGAGCGCCCGCGGCGTGTGCGTCCCCACGTCACAGGCTGGGGGCACGGGGCACAGACCACAGACCTGTGCGGAAAAGGGGACGAAAGACGCGTCGAGAGGGAAAGCGTCTCCTTCCTCTCCAGCTGCTTCTCTTTGCCCAGTGCCAGGACGGGTGCCAGGACACGGGAGCCTCCCTGCCCACCGTGGGCCTGCCCCCCGGGGGTCTTCTGAGGAGCCCCTGGGCCAGGATGCCCCAGCCCCACCCCTGAAGTCTGTGCTCACGCACAAGCGAACGGCACTCCCTTGAGCTCGGGCGGCCTCCAGCTGCCGGGTTCTATTTATACAAAGTGTGAATCATCCGGTCAGCCGGCCCTGTGAAACCCGAGAACCGCTTGCCCGGGGAGTGAGTTAGCAGCCTCCGCTGGTCTGCTCCAGTCCCCCAGGACAGCCGCATTCCTGGACATTGCTGAAGGCTCTAACTTCCTAAGGTGACCCCCGCACCTAAAGAGACACAGGCATTGATGGAAAGGATAGAGGGAAGGGACTTGCCTCCTTCACTGGGCTTTGCTCTCTCCAAAATGTTTTCCAGGGGATGTTTGAGAAATAAAATGGTTTCTCTCCACTTCTCTGGCCAGGCTGTCTAAGGAGCAGAATGCCTCAGAGGCAGGAGAAGGCATTTCACAACCTCTAAGGGCAAGGTTCCAGTAACCTGGACCTTGGCAGTTGGCAAAGCCGGGAAGGGGGCTAGAAAGAGCACTGGACTGGGAGCCTGGAAACCTGGGTTCTAGTCTTGAGTTTTGTCATAAGCACAAAGTTGGGATGACATCTTCTACTCATTGGATGTGAGTTTGAGCAAACTCCGGGAGACAGTGAAGGACAGGGAAGGCTGGCGAGCTGCAGTCCATGGGGCTGCAAAGAGTCAGCCTTGACTGAGCCACTGAACAAGAACAAAGTTAAAGCTTGAGCTCGTTTGGTCTCAGTTTCCCCATGTGTAAAGTGTGTAAAATGAAGACCCCAGTGTAGAAGTGTGTCAGGATAGAACCCTTCCTGGGGTTGGAGGTGTTACACCAGGAAGCCCTCAGACCTACACTAGAGCCCTGGCCTTCACACAGGCCAGCTGGGTGACCTCAGAAACTTGTTTCACCCTGTTGAGACTCAATTTCCCCGTCTATAAGATGGGAAGATACTTCCAGTCACGTGACTTTGCGAGACAACGTCAGGTTCCTGTTACAGAGCTCGGCACCTAATGAGTGCTCAGTGGCTCCCACCTCTGCCTCCCCATGAATCTGGGTTCCCGAGCAGCCTTCTGCCGCTGAACCCCAAGATGTGCCCAGGCCTGAGTGCTCACCTGAGCTCCATGGTCGGAGGAGCCAGGCCCAGCTCCTTCCTCCCTCCCTTTTCCCTTGTCTCTGATGGGGCCCTTCTGAAACTAGGTAAAACACTAGTAAATATTGAAGGAAAGGAAACAAGTCTTGCAGCTGAGTCTTTGGATGTGTAAATAAAACAGCAAAAGAAAAAAGCTTGACCTTGGATTGGGTGTCTGCCAGATCCCCTGAGGCTGGGACACATCACTTAGGCTGATTTATGAAGGAAAGCTTGGTTTACTGCAAAGACTGGGTACTCTGGGGCCAAACCAACTCGAGTTTGCATCTTGATTGTCCTTTTGGGCATCTCTGTGATCCTCCATGGGACCACTCGGAACCTCAGTTTCTTCATCTGTGAAATGCGAAGATCTGCACCCACCTCGTAATAGTAAGGATTAAAGAGAAAGTGCCTGGTAAAGTTCATGGCATCTCAGTCCAGTTCAGTCGCTCAGTCATGTCCGACTCTTTGCGATCCCTCGGACTGTAGCACACCAGGCTTCCCTGTCCATCACCAACCCCCAGAGCTTGCTCAAACTCATGTCCATCAAGTCAATGATGCCATCCAACCGTCAGTCTGGGAAGGGTAGATTTATGAGAAAGCTCCAATATGGAGCTCTTGTCGGCTCTAGCATGGACTCCAGACCTTTGAATTGGGGGTGGGGAAGGCGGTGTAGAGAGAAAGATCCAGTATAGACTGAAGACCGGGAACGGAGGCCACTGGAGGAAGTAAGACGGGCAGGTAGGACGGGGCAGCCGTATCACACTGAGGCGTCTCTAGTTGATGGTGAGGCTGGGGTTCTGACATCTCCTGTGGGCGGGGCTCAGAGCCAACCTTGGGGGTGACCTTTAATGCCCAGGAGAGCTTGTGCTATCTCAGCTTGCTTTTATCGTCACTCATGAACACGGGTGAGGTGAGAAGGAAGAGATCGGGGCCTTACACTCCCCCTGACATCTCTACTCGGCATCATGGTGTAAGGGAACCAGTTCTGGACTGAGCATCTAGGTTCTAGGCCCAACTCTGCCTCTTGGTAGCTGTAGGAAGTCTGGTTTCTACCGTGATGTGAGTTATCAGTTTATCTCTGAGATCTTTCCTGCCCAGACGGCTTCTGAATCTGTATTTTGTAGGAGTCAATCAGAACCCCTGGTGACTCAGGCGGTAAAGAATCTGCCTGCAGTGTGGGAAACCAGGGTTCGATCCCTGGGTCAGGAAGCCCCTGGTTACCCACTCCAGTATTCTGGCCTGGAGAATTCCATGAACAGAGGAGCCTGGCAGACTACAGTTCCAAAGAGTCAGACCCAACTGAGCGACAAACTCTTTCATCTCAGAACCATACACATCCCCAGCTCAGCGGGCTTAGGTAGAATGTAGAGCAGGCTTTTCAAAAGAGGCAGCCAGAAAACCCCAGGGAGTTTGTAAAAAATGCATATTCCAAGCCTGCCAAGGGCCCTGAGCAGCCTGGGAATGTGTGTCTTTCTCTGCCTGCCCATCCCCGCAGGGCTCACATAAATTGCATTTTGGGAAGTCCTGGTGAAAAGACTGGAGAATTTTCTCTTCTTCCCTCTTTTCTGTAACCAGTTAAACAAAGCCACCCAGCCGGGCCAGGTCACCTGATACTGGTGCATGTAATTTCTAAGTGGGAACAACAACTCATCAAATGGAACGGGTTACAATTGCCTGGGATAAAACTATTTTCTTTTCAATCTTCCCCGGGAAGTGACAGATAATAACCAGCCTGGAGATTGTAATATTATTAGGGCCAAAATAAAATAAAACTCCTTAACTGTTTCCTCTTACAGAGTGAAGCCAGATATTTTTCAATTCATTTAAATAAAGTAATTGTTTTCCTTGCTCATTATCTTAAATCCCCAGCAACCTACATTCCCCTCCCTCCCTCTGAATAAGGAGATTGTCCCTTCTTTCCTATCTCCTGTTGTCTCCCAATGGGTTTCTAATCTTTGATGCCTCTTCCACTTTACAAGCTTCCTGTTGAAACCCACCAGCAAGAAACCCAGCATTTATGAACCAAAGACCTTTTGCAAGCTTGCCTCCAGCCCAAGCCCCCGCCACTTAAATTAAATGAGATAATACACAGAAGCCATACAGAATGAGGCCTGGCATATCGCACATGCCCAACAAATGTTTCGTGCCATTAATAATGATATTGAATAGGGTGCACTCGAATCCCAAGATTTCTTTTTATTTTGGCCTCACCATGTGGCTTGCTAGATCTCAGTTCCCCAGGCTGGGATTGAACCCGGGCCCCAGCGCCAGAAGCCCAGATTTCTGGCCACTAGGCCACCAGGGCACTCTCAGAATCATCCCATGATTCTTGTCACACTACAAATGCGAATGGGAATCTGTGCCCTCAGGCACGTCACTGGGCATTGAGCCTCAGTTTCTCCAGCTGTGAAATGGGGAGAGAGTGTGTGAATAGAGGGAACCCGGAGCAGGGATCAGGATGCCGGCATCCCTTTGCAGGAGGACACCATGACAGACCCTGAGCAAAGAGTCAGAGGCCTTTAAGGCTCCATCATGCCCTCATGATATCTATGAACAGAAACATGCAGATGAGCTGGGACAAATTCATCTGATGGGCCATTTGATTTAAATTAAACCTCTCCATTCCCGGGTATTTTATTTCAGGTGTTTCTCTGAGTGCAATTTGCCTCTTACATGCTCCTGTTTCCTCTCACCAATTGTGTTGGCTTAGACCCCCCTGAACCTCCCTTCACCTCCAAGTAGAAAGGGCCATGCCCATGTTTAAGGGCTGTGGTGAATTGTCCAACTCACCTACCACATGATGGGCACCCCATACATAGAAGCTATTGTAGCGGTCATTCAGCACAGTGTTATAATTCTTACTCTATTTTTACACAAGTTTACAACCCTTTACCTGCAACCCAGCGATCCAAAAAGATCAGAAAATTAAAAGGCTGTTTTGGTGAGCCAGTTGTGGCCAAACTGGACTGACCTGAACTGACTTGGTGGCAAAACCCAGTCTGAGCCGAGGGGAGCCGATTACGGTCTCTATTTATCTCACTTACTGTTACCATCCAGACGTTTCACTGCAGAAATATTGATGTGGGTGATTATGGAGTGATTCCTTGGCCCCCTGGGCGGGTTATGTAATATACTGAGCAAGCAAATTTTCGGGAGGAGGATGAGGCCTGAGCTCCGGAACACATCTGGCTTCGGGGTCCTGGACGTGGGTTGTGGGGCCAGCGTCCCCGGCACGCACAGACCCTCACCCCGTGTGTCCTCTGGGTGCCTCCTGTGAGCTTCCACTCCTGGGAAGGCATGGTTGATAGGCTGCCCTTTTACTCACAGGCACACAAACCCAGTTCAAGCCCGTTCACTCAGGCACACTCCCTACCATGCCTGTCCCCACCCTCCCACGCACGCTTTCTCTTAGCATCCGTTTGCCCCGTCCGCCCCTCCTTCGGGGTGCTGAGGCTCCGTTTTCACGTGCTGCATCATCACCCGTTTCCAGGTGAACGTCTGTGCCCACCGGGCACCTGGCAGGGAACGCGTCCCCTTGCCTGCTGTCCACCGGTTTGCCTGCCCCCACGCTGCGCCACCACCCGAAGTCTCCGCCCTTCACATGGTGTTTGGCAGCCGCTTCACAGCCAGGGATCCCAAAGCACAAGCAGACATTTCCCCATCTAGTCTGCTCCCTCCTGGAGCTCCCGGACTGAAGAGCAGGCGGAGGCCAGCCAGTCGCCTCTTTCCAAGGTCCTGGATCTTCCACAGGCGTTTTCTTCAATTGGTTTTTCTTCTGAGCCTCAGAGATTAAGAGCTTGGAAGAGACGGCTGAAGAAAGGGTTTTCAGTAATTTAGTGTAACCATGGTGAAGCCAGAAGTGACAGGGGGTGGGGGGCCTTCTAACCAGCCTGTGAGCAGGTGAGGATGACCCAGAAATGGATCCTTCCAGGCTCTGCTAGCTCTGGAACACAATATCGAGTTAACGCTTATTGACCACTCGCAATGTGTCCAGTTCTGTTCTAAGCGCACTTTATACAAAGCATCTCATTCAATCCTCACAGTTCCCTATGAGGTGACTTCTATCATTACCCTTACGTTATAGATGAAGAGATGGAGGCTCAGAGAGACCAGGTTCCTCGCTCCAGATCACACAGTCCGTGTGTGGTGGAGCCGGGAACTGATCCCAGGCTATTGGAGCCCAACTTTTTAGCCTTGTACGTGTCAGTTACCTGTGGCCGTGGTGACTCCGCATGACTGATGAGCCCAGACTGACCACAGAGGTTGCGACCGTCACTCTTTTGCTCACATTTTCTGGGAGTGATGAACTAGACACTGTTTTCTTGGCTGTGCCCGTGTGTGTGTCTGGGGGTTGGCTGACGATTGGTCGGCCCAGACACTGCCCTCACCCTCATGGGAATGAGTCGTTTAATGGGTAAGGTGGGATGCCCACGTAATCGGAAAGCGAATGCCCCTGAGCACTGAGGGCCAGCAGATTTGGAGAGACACAGGAGAGACCTGATCCAAGAGCGTCAGCCTGAGTGGGTGTTCTGGAGGAGGTGAGGCTTGGCTGCCTTCGGGAAGGCAGAGGGAGCTCTCAGCTGGACCAGGATTAGAGGCTGGAAGCGCAGGGGAGGAGGAGGTGGGCAGCTGATTTTCCAGCTCCTTGGCCCTTTGTGAGTTTCCTGCCTACCCTGTCCTGGCCTCCTGCTCAGCACGCACTCTCTGAGGGTCTTCTGCAGTCCCTTTGCTGTCCGCTCTGCACGGCCGTCCCTGTGGGGACAGGTAGCCCTGGGCTGAAAGGGCAAGTGCCGGGGGTTGGGGTTGAAGAAGGAGGCCGTGTCCCTTGTAAAACGTGAAGAAAGGAGGAGGGGTTCCAGCTGATGAGTCCAAACGTGTCCAGCCCGGGGTGGAGGAAGGGCCTCTTGCCCACCATCACTCTGCCTTCTGTTCACTCTGCCTCGTCTGCTCATTTTCTGGTTGAGAAAACGGAACTGGAAGACGTCAGAGTGAACGGCCTGAGTCTTCCAGCCTCAGTAGCAGAGCCGGCGCTGAGACCCAGGTCTCCTGACCTGCAGGGCAGATTTCGTCCTAAAATGCTAAAATACACCCCAAAGCTTGTCTTCCCGCGGGTTCCCTGAGCCATCAGCATTGAGGTCTCCTCTTCTGGTGTTTGTAGGAGGCTCCCAGGCGGCGTAAGTGCTGTGGAGCTGTGGATGGGGTTCCAGGCACTCCCGGGTCCCCAGGGAGGGAAGCTGAAGCAGAGACGGGCCCGAAGGCGGGGCTCACCTGGGGCCCATCCTGAAGAACCCCTGCGCTCAGGTGGGGGGCCTGGGGCTGCGGTGGCGGCCTGCCTGTCTCTGCACCCGCCCGGCTCAGGGTGGTCACGCTCCCACACGGCTCGGAGTGGCGGAGACTCCTTATCGCCAACTTGTGAAACCAAAGCCAGTTAGCTCTTCCCGGGGCTGGAAGCAGGGGGAAGGACAGGAGCCTCAGACCTACAGCTGACCTCTGTTCTGGGGGCTGCAGGGCGGGGACCAGGGAAGTAGCCGGACAACTGCACCTCGGGCTTCTCTGGGTGGAAGACGGTCGTTTGTCCCCACGTGGCCCCCACGGCGGGAGCGCCCCTCGGCCCTGCTGCTGGCAGATTCCACGGGTTGAAACGCGCACGACCGTGCCTTCCTCTGCAGCAGCGCCGGGGCCTTCTGGACAGAAAACCCTCCGCAGCTGTCAGTTCAGGGCAATCTTTTTTCCTGAGTGGGTCGATTGCTCCTGATGTCTCCAGCTCCTCCACCCAGCCTCTTCGTCCAAGAGCAAATGGGCTGTAAACAAACATGTCAGGACGTGAAAGGTGCAGCTATTTAAGGTGCAAGCGAGGCCAGAGCAGAGCTGTGGAGGGGGCATCTGATGGAATTGGGGGGGGTCTTCATCCTCTGAGCGGCTCTGATGTCACTTGGGGGTGAGAGACTGCACAATGCTGATGGGGTGACAGGCCCGCGGTAGGTGGATGCCCTGCGGGACCACTTGGGCATTTCCCCAAGGCTTTGGAGCGACCGTCAGCCCCTCCGTAGTGGCTGAAGGAGCATCCACATGGCTACAAACCTGTGTCACGGGCGGGATGCTTGGGGAGGACTTCCAGAAGGAGGAAGAGGAGTGTCAGCAAGTTCATGGGGAGAGTTGATTACAGGCTTGTCTCAGCGAAGGAGCAGTCTGAGCAGAAGGTCCCCTCTCAGTTGGAAGCTTCCCCAAGTCCAGAGGCTGCCCCTCTCCTTGGGGAGCTGTCTCCCCATCAGACGGGGGGCTCCATTAGGGCTGGGGCTGTTTCCACCACCGGACGGCCGGTTCCCGAGACTGGGGAGTCTCTGGGCTTCCCTGGCGGCTCAGCAGTAAAGAATCCGCCGGCAATGCAGGAGCCACAGGAGACTCGGGTTCGATCCCTGGGTCAGCAGATCCCCTGGAGCAGGGCATGGCAACCCACCCCCGTATTCTTGCCTGGAGACTCTCATGGACAGAGGAGCCTGGCAGGTTACAGTCCATAGGGTTGCAAAAGAGTTAGACACAACTGAAGTGACTTAGCCCTCACACAGGGAGTACTTGGCTGCCATCAGACGGGCAGCTCCAGGAAGGCAGGTGCTGAAACACCCCCAGTCGGAGGACACGCCTCTCTCCCATTCTAGCATCGAGGAGGGGCCTTCCTTTCTCTCCACCGATGGCCCCAGGCCTTCACCGCCCTGCAGGGCAGCTTTGAGGAAGAACAGAGGCTTGCAAGAAGGCCAAGACAGCCATGGACTTAGCAACTCATCTGCGCGTGACCTCTGGCAAGTCCTCTCCCCTCTCTGGGGCCCAGTTCCCCTCAACATACACCAAGAGGCTGTCCAGTCCTTCAGAAATGTGCTTCTGGCTCTCTGAATTCCCTTCATGCTCCTCCCAGCGGGAAGCTCCTCCCTTGAGCATCTCCTCCTCAAGGACTCCCTCCTAAGCTGATCCAGATGATGTGTTTGCACCAGGGCTGCCTGCTGGCAGCTTCCTCTCCCACCTCTTTGAGCCTGGAGCATTCCTGGTGGCTGAATTACCAGCCCCGTGGGGTAGCAAAATTAAGAGATTCTGCATTCTCTCTGTCCCCTCACCCCCGATTCCCTGGGAAGTGGCTCTTTGAAGACCTCAGTTCAAACAAGAGAGATAATTAGGAGGTATCTGTCCTGCCGGCTTGGTCTCTCTCAATTATCTCTTCTCCAGCTCCAGATATTCTAGGAAGAATGGACAGAGGACTGGGGGAGCCACCCTGGATGACCCACATCCCCCAGGGTTCTGCCAACACTTGGCATCTCCTTCACCTCTCTCTGGGGCAGCTGGGTGCAAGAGGGCGGCTTTTGGAGCATAACTCAGATTGAAACGCGTGCGCGCACAGCTGGCTCTAGGTAGGTGGTCTACAAGCACAGCCCCTCTTTCCCATGGAAAGAGCTTGAACCAGCACCCCCCTCCCCAGGCTGCTCAGCGCCCACCACTGACTAGAGGCCAGGTTTCTGACCATAATCACGGAGATGACAGTGGCAGCCACCCTAGAAACAGACCGGGCTCACTGACAACAGGCTTCCTGCCTTCCAGGCGGTCCCCACCAGGAGAGGAGGATCTTAGCTCCTTCATCTCAGTGTCTATCCGAGATTTCAACGGGAAAAAGTAGCCCAAAGCAGTGTTATTGGAGCTGTCAGTCTCTGCTCACTCGTGGGCCACATGTGTGATTTGCTGCACCGGGAGCATTTCTGCAAATCACACATCACTCTCCCCACCGAAGCTGCCCCTTTGAACGCTGTCACATTCACCTGACCGTGCAGGTAATTTTCAGGCCTCACTTAGCGGGCCAGTGAGCGGTGGAGGAAAGCAGGAATGGAATGCACCTTGGACAGTAGGCCCAAGGGGAGGTAAAATGTGGGGAGAAGAGATCTTAACAGCCCAGCTGAGCTTGGAGAGAGGGCTCCTCTGCCTCACCTCCGAGTAAGGGACAGAGGATGGGCTTTCAGAGACTCTTCTCCAAGCATCGTCTAATAGTTGCTTGCATGCTTCTCATGACGGGGAGCTCACCACTCACTGGAGGCACAGCATTTCATCTCTGAGTTTCTCTGACAGTGTAAAGTGCTAATTTGACACAGATGGGATCTGTCACCCTATAACCTCAATCTGATCCATGGGTGACAGGTAGGGTGACCAGCTCATCCCTATTTTCCTAGGACTTTCCTAATTTGAGCTCTGTAAGTCCCACATCCAAGGTCTCCACTAAGGAAGACCAGCTTGTGGTTTGCTTGCCACTCTGGAGGCGCAAAAACCAAAGGTTCTACACCCTGATGAGCCTCTCCATCCCAAGCAAATCTGGACAGTTGGCCACCTCACATAGAAAAAGCCTCTGGCCGCTTTCCTCCTCCACCGGATCACCTTCTGGAGGCTCAAAGGCAGTCGCGGTGCCCGCGGGCACCGTGGGAGATGGGGGTGACCCACCAGGGATGGCAGTGGCTGGTCCGGGCTCTAGAAGGAACAGGATGGCAGAGGGACCGGGCTCAGTCCTTGGCTCAGACCCGCCTGTGCTGCTTCTCAGCTGGGTGGCCGCGGCCTCTCTGGGTTACACGAAGATTGCTGTCTCACAGCTCACGGATGTGGAGAGGTTTCAAGGAGATCAGGTCCGAGAAACTCCAAGACCACGGTCGCCCCTGGCCGGCCCATCGCTCGGTGAGTCGCTGCAGGGGAGGAGGGCTTCTTGAGGAGTTGGACGGTTAAGGCTGACGGATGCCCTAAAACACCCCTGGTGAGGAGTGGCTGGGGTTACAACCGGCTTCCAAGCCTGGCTCTGACACTCCCCGACCGTGGGACTGTGGGCCAGTCGATTTACCTCTCATGGCCTCGGTGTCTTCATCTATAAGTTGGGAGGACTGGGGGCGAAAACACATGTAAGGCACTTGGCACAGCGCCTGGGAAGCTCTCAGGACGCATCTTACCATCGCTGTGGTCATCACTGCCACCATGTCATAGCTGCGTCGGCACTGTCCGCCCGCTGCCTGGATGGCCATGACAGTCCCTTCTTGCATTTTCTGGCTTTGAAATGAGTGATTTGGAGGAAACTGGATCTCTGGCGGATGAAGCACATCCCCTAGTTTCTTGCCAGGCTGCCCAGAAGTGGTGGGGGAGAGGGGACTTCCCCAGCCTTTCACAGCCTTGCCCACTGAACAAAAGAGGCTTTTTAATTCAGAGCTGCCCAAGGTCTGAAAATCCTTTAGAATTTTCTTCATCTGGCCTTTAGACGCGCATTAAAACTCCTCTGATGACAGGGATATGTGAAAGGAAATGGATCGGGGGCCTAGCGTCTGTCTACCTCACGTCCTGATGGGAGCCGCTGTCATCCCCCCAAGCCTAGGGAACCTCCTGCAAGGTCTTCCTGCCCCCGTGGGCCCTCTCCGTCAGCAGCCACAGGGATCTTTAAAACAGGCCAATCAAGTCAGAGAATTCCCCTGCTTAAGACCCTGCAAAGTCTTTCCTTTGCAGCCAGAATACAGTTCGGCCTCCTTGCACCAACCAGCCGTTGGGCCCCTGTGTGGTCTGGCTCCGGGTGGGTCTCTCGACGGAGCCCACAGCTCTCCACCGTGCTAACTCCACGCCAGCCGCGTCAGCCGCCTGGCTCTTCTCCGCCCCCAGCACAAGCTCATCCCATCTCAGGGCCTCTGCGCTGGCGCTTTACCATTTGGGGGGTGTGTGTGTGTGTTGTTTTTTCCTTCATTGTTACTGGAGCTTCGTTGATTTGCAATGTTGTGTTCGTTTCCGATGTACAGCGAAGCGGATCACTCTCACACATGCCCACCTTTCTCGTCTTCTCCCAGGCAGGCCGTGACAGGGCGTCGCGTAGGCTTGCCTGTGCTCCACAGCCGTCATTGTTCAGTCGCTCAGTTTTGCGTCTGACTCTTTTGTGACTCCGTGGACTGTAGCCCACCAGGCTCCTCTGTCCGTGGGATTTGCCAGGCAAGAATACTGCAGTGAGTTGCCATTCCCTTCTCCAGGGGATCTTCCCGACCCAGCGATTAAACGCACGTCTCCTGCACTGGCAGGTGGATTCTTCACCATCTGAGCCCCCAGGGTAGCCCCATGCTATGCAGTAGATGCTTATTAGTTATCTATTTTATATTGAGCAGTGTGTACACATCGATCCTAACCTTTCAATTTCTCCCTCCCTGCCCCTTACCCCTGGTAACCATGAAGTTGTTTCCTACATCTGTGACTCTATTTCTGTCTTGCAAATAAGTTCACGTGTATCATATTTTTAGATTCCACACATAATCGATATCAACATATCATATGACATCAGCATTTGTCTTTCTCTGGCTTCCTTCACTCACTATGAAAATCTCTGGGCTCCTCTTCATCTGAGTTTTAGAGAAGGCTCCTCTGGCCTTTTGTGGAGTCCCCATACCCCTCTCCAGCCGCTCACGGTCTTTGCTTCGTGGCGATGGTCACTTGAAATTGTCTCTCTTTGACTTTCTATTTGTTTTCAATCCCTCTAACTACAATGCACGCTCCCTGAGAGCAGGGGCCACGTCTGTCAAAAAGGGGATCGGCACGGAGTACTGACTATTAGCAGAATCATCGTTTCATTTTTGCCACAGCCCTGGGAAGGGGGCGGCGGCACCCTCACTTTCTAAAGGAGAAGACAGGCTCACGGACCTAGTGAAGGGCCTCAGCCTCTCAGGGAGTCAGTGGCCCGCGGGATTGGACTCAAGACTGTCTGACTCCAAAGCCCACTGTTCTCTCTTTTCCTTCTTGTAATCACCCTACCAGTGAAATCCTCACTCTCTGGGGACAAAAAAGCAAAACATAACCAGATCTATAATGAAAAGCAAATGGGATTTTTTTTTTCCCCGTTGTAATAACACCAAACGTTCGTTCAAAGCCAGGTGAAGATTTTTTTTAATATACTGGGTGATTTATTTCCTTGTAATAGGAAACCAACGCAAAACTCTTCCATTTTGTCTCCCTCAGAGGAAATAAGCCAGGCACTCCTCCTCCGCCGACCCAGCGTAGAGTGAGCTCGTGCAGACACTCCCCATTTGGACTCGTGACTCCAGCGTCCCACGGCATCCCTCCTGGCTCTGTTAGGAAACCAGGGCTGAGTTCTCACTCCTGGGCATGGTTGAAATGGGCCTCGCCTGGGAGTTTGAATATAGCGCTCTCATTAGCCTGCTGCTGTGTGTCTCGGGGCAAGTTGCCCAACCTCTCTGTTAAAAACACCTACCAGGTCCATTTCAAAAATGATGGAGGGCTCAAGTGGGAAAAAAGAATGTCAGCGTAAGGCCTTGCGTTTGTGTCTTGTTCACCTGCGTTTGTATTTTGCCACTGCACTGGGGAGATGCAGTGTTGAACAAAGTGGCCCCAGCCCTGCCCTCCTGGAGGTTTAACCTGGGACTCCCGCCTGGGTATGTACCACGAAGCTACATGTAGGCTGTAATCATGCCATCTTGCTCACGCTGTAGCCCCAATGCCCAGCGCAAACCTTGCCTTTTAGCTCAGGCTCAATAAATAAACGTGTACAGGTGTGCTGTGGAGAAGGGCAAAAGACGGGCAGCTAGGAAAAGCTTTTGAGCCAAATCATCAAGAATAAGCCAGAGAGACTTCCCTGGCGGTCCAGTGGCTAAGACTCCACGATTCTGTTGCAGAGGCTGCAGGTTTCATCAGGGAACTAAGAGTCTGCATGCCACGCAGTGCTGCCAAAAATAGAAAGAGCTGGAATCAGACAGGCAGACAAGGATAGGAGGGGCTTATAATCCAGACCAGCAGTTGGCTATTTACGGTTCAAAGGCCATATCTAGCCCACCATCTTGTTTTTACAAATAAAGTTTTATTGGAACATGGCCATGTCCGTTAATTTGTTTATAGATTGCCTCTGACCGCTTTCACGGTCTAACAGCAGGGCTCCACTATAACAGTGGAGGCTGTATAGCCTGCAGATTCCAAAATATTCACTACTGGGGAAAGTTTGCTGAGTCTTGATCAAGATGCGTGAATCAAGGCTTCCCTGGTGTCTTGGTGGTAAAGAATCTGCCTGCCAATGCAGGAGACGCAGGTTCGATCCCTGGTCCGGATAGACCCCATGTGCTGCAGAGCAGCGAAGCCCGAGGGCCACACGACTGAGCCGATGCTCCGGAGGCTGTGCTCTGCAACAGGAGAAGCCACTGCCACGAGAAGCCCACGCACCAAGAGGCTAGCCCCGCTGGCTGCAACCCCGCTGGCTGCAACCCCGCACAGCAATGAAGACCCAACACAACCAAAAATAGATCAGTAAGCTTTAAAAAATGTTAAAGAACACAAAGGACCCAGAGAACTCCTGCTTGCTTGGAAAGAGGATCGGCTACCTAATTTGTGTGGCCTGGTGCAAAATGAAAATATGGGGTCCTTCCTTTGCAAATGATTACAGATTCCAAGATGGCAACAGCAGAGCATTAAATCCAGCGCGAGATCGTCTCAGCACAGAGCTCCAGGCCACCGTGTGGACGGCAGGCCACGGACGCCTCTCTCATGCTCTTTCTTGGAGGACCGCCCTGGGAGCAGAATTACGGGGAGAAATCGTAGCCCAGGGCTCCATGCTGGGGCTCAGGGTCTCCAAGCCCCAAGTTTCCCAGGAGCGCCTGCTCCACAGGGCCTGAGGCTGAAGGACGGGCTTCCTCTCTCAGCTCCTCTGCACCCTGCTTCATGGAGCCTGGCAGTGATGAAGAAGCAGAGATGGGCTCAGCTCGCTCCCCTCTGCCAGGTGGGACCCTCCTGATCCTAGGAGGTGATCAGACACGAGCAGCTGTGGGAAGAAAACGTAACCGTTTAATGGGAGCCTCCCTGATCCTGGTTTTCACACACACACCTGAACTGTCTGAGGGGGTAGCAGTGGGCGTGGGGGCTGGGACCTCGCTTTACGCAGCTATGGGACAGCCAGACAAAGAACAGGATCTAGTGGAAACTTGCCAAGCTGGGTAGCCACTCAAGTTCAGCTCCCTGGAGTCTTGGTCCACGGGACATCTTATCCCACACCCCCCAGACCCACTCTCAGCTTCTCCACCCGTTGTGCCTGGAGGCTAACCCGTCCCGCTAGCACCGATGGGTCTTCTTGCCCGCTGGTTAGTGGGCGGCACCTGCAGGAGATGGGGGGCGGCTGGCAGGTAGACGTGAGAGCTCCATCCCCAGCTCTCCCCTCCTGTGTCCCTGTGTCCCTCTGCCTGAACTCTTGTTGGGTAGCCTTTTCCCTCATCTACCACTCTCTTAGGAGCAAGTAAAACCCCCACTCCTTTGCCCCTTTCCCTCTGCTATTAAAAAAACAGCAGCTCTTGCTGGCCCCTGAGCCAGGTGCCAGGCATGCCTTACTGGGATCCCTCTGCTCATATCTTTGTAAATAACCCTGAAGCTTCCTCATTTACGTTCTTTGCATGTTTCCTGCCAGACCCCACCTGATACAACCTCTTGTCCTGCACACCCAAATATGACTCCAACCTGAAGCTCTCACAGAGCAATGGAGGTGGCCCTGGCGGGTGGAGGCCGGCACAGCCTCCTCCTTGACAACAGGAGGAGCACACTGCCATGGTTATTGCTGCCTACAGATCATACCAAAATGCAGCATCTTAGAGCAACGGCTATTTTATTGATTCACACAACTGTGTGGGTCTGGAATTCAAGCGTGGCTTGTCTGGGCAATTCCGATGCCTTGAATGATATCAGCAGGGGTTACTGGGTGGTGTTCAGTTTGGTGGTTGGTCTAGTCTGCAGGGGTCAAGGCAGCTTTACTCTCGTGTAGGCAGGGCTGGGCTTGTAGGTCCCTCTCCCCGCTGATGTGGTCTCTCTATCACCATGGGCAAAGACAGGAAGTGGGCGCCTCCAGCCTGCTAAGGCTTGGGTGTGGAAACTGGTACACTTGGACACTTTTAGACATCCCACTGATCAAAGCAGTCACAGAATGTGCCCGGTTCAGAGGGAGAGAGCACAGATCCCCCGTCTCTCAACGAGGTAATGTCAAAGAGTGTGGCTCCATCTTTAATCCTCTACATAACAGTCATCTATCCAACAACAGTTATCACCTTCTCTATTTGCTTAACGATGGGCTCACAAAACTATTGTGTGGGGCCAAATTCACCCTGAAGATTGTTCTAGCTTTATATACACTGGGGGTTTTGCTTTTTAATTAAGTGACTTTGGACTTCCATAGCCTCCCCATCTCATCACGGGGCCACCACTTTTCCTTATCTGCCACACGCTCAAACTCAGGCTTCCACCTGATTCCTGGGACCTGTAACTCTGTGGTCCTAGATTAGCAGGTTCAGGGGACAAGTTTAGTCTGACGGGCTCATGCCCTGGGACACAGGTACACCCAGATAAGCCGGGCTCTTCTATAATTCAGCTCTCCCAGCCTTATTTCTAGGAGGGGATGCTGGTTGAACAGACACTGAGACCTTATCTGTTAAGACTCCCGAGATGAAGTCAGCGTGCTGTTGGAAAGAGCGCTGCCTGGGGGGAGCAGGAGCCTGTGTTCCTGTCTCTGCGCTGCTGGTGTGACCTTGAGATCACCTAGCCCCCTGGGTTTCTGCTTCAGCATCTTGCAGGACAGAGGAAAGAGCATGCTTTGGAGCCACCCCGAGTTTGCAGCCCAGCTCTGCCGCTTGTCTTGGACAGGTCACTCCATCACTCTGGCCTCAGTCGCCTCCTCTGAAAACTGAGGTCACAAAGAGCATCCTGTCTAGCTGTTGTGAGGATAAAACATGACGACCTGCAGGGCGCTTGTTTCCTAGCAGGCACTCCTGACATTCTTGCCTGCATGGAGCCTTCAGAGCCCAAGGTCTGAGCCGGGATCACACACCTCCGTGTCTAGCACAACATCTGACGTGTTGTAGGTACTCAGAAAACACTTGTTGATATGAACTGACTCTTGGCAGTAGCAGTAGCAAGAGAAATAAAAGCACTCACCCATTAAGAAAAATCCATGTATCAGCATATTCTTGGCAGCCGTATGCACAGTAGAGCCCAACCAGAAACAACCCAGGTGTCTATTAACAAAAGAACAACTGAACAAACCAGTCCCATCCTCTGACGGAACACTACTCAGTGATGAAAAGGGATTGGCTGTAGGCACACCCAACGGCACGGGAGGATCCCAAACATATGATGCTGGGAGAAAAAAGCCTTCTCTGAAAACCACCTGCTGTGTGATTGCGCTTATGTGACATGCTAGTTAAGTGTTAGTCACTCTTTGTGACCTCTCAGACTGTAGCCCGCCAGGCTCCTCAGTCCATGGGATTCTCCAGGCAAGAATACTGGAGTGGGTTGTCATTCCCTTCTCTAGGACATCTTCCCAACCCAGGAATCCAACCTGGGTCTCCTGCATTGCAGACAGATTCGTCATCATCTGAACCACCAGGGAAGCCCTATATGACATTCTAGAACAGTCAATAGATGATGTGAGAAAAATCAAGCTAATTGATGCCTCTGGGGGCAAGGATTGACCAAGCAGGAGTGGAGGAGTTTTCTGGAGTGACGGTGGTGTCCCGCCTGGTGAGAGAGGTCTGGGTTACATAAGTGGGTGCATTTGCCAAAACTCACTGAATAAAGCACTCTAGGTTTGTGCATTTCATTGTATGTAAATTTTACCAAAAGAGAATTGGGAGTAAGCGTGACTCTAATGACATGCAGGCTGCAAAAGTAAAATGTGGAGGTATCTGCAACTTACTTCGGAAAGCACCAGGTAAAACTCAAATGGATGGATGGGCAAAGGGAGAGAAATATACGATAAAGCAAGCTTGGTTAAGTTCGCTGTAGCTGTTGGGTAGTAGGAATACCGATGTTGGCTTTAAAATTCTTTGCGCTTTTCTGTGTTAGAAAATGTTCACAGTCAAATGGTAGGGGAATAAAATACGATGCCGTAGGACCAAGCCAGGGCAGTGGCGGAGGGGTGACAAGGGCAAGGTCACAGTCCTGACCAACATTAAGACTGGGGTTCAGGAAAGTGGAAGTCGACTGTGAAGACACAGTAGAAAAAGGATTGAATTCCCCGAGCTGAGTCTGGATGGTGGGCACGTCGGCAAACCGGATGACCTTTCTGTGACTCCGTGTCCCCATCTGCAAAATGCAGACAGCTCTGCCCGCAGGGGTGTTGCCGGGTGTAAATGAGAAGCCAGAAGCAGTGAACAAACAAGACTTCACAAGGAACTGGCAGAAAGCAACTTGATTCTTTCCAAGCAAGCCTGACCCCACCTCCTCATTGGGATTTCGGCCTAAATATGAATTTAAGTTCCAAAAACAGATTTCCTCTGGCTGCCTAATTTGCTGTGGCCACCACCTTCTCCTGGAGGAGGAAATGGCAACCCACTCTAGTGTCCTTGCCTGGAGAATCCCATGGACAGAGGAGTCCGATGGGGTCCAGCCCATGGGGTCACCCAGAGTCCGACATGCCTGGGCACACAGAGCAGCAACCACCTCCTTCATCCAGCAGTTCTCCTTGTCGGACGCTTGCCCCAGCCTGGCGCCTTTTTTCCATCTGCCTTACTTTGGTTTATTATCTGTCTCCTCCCACTAGAATCAGGTCTCCAGGAGAAGAGGGACTTGGGCTTGTTCATGACTTCACCTTAAATGGTCTCTGGCGCGTAGTAGGGACAGAATGTAAGGACTAAATGAGCCTTAAATGGTCTCTGGCGCGTAGTAGGGACAGAATGTAAGGACTAAATGAGCAGGGTTGGATATGCTTTAGTGTAGCCCCTCCGATCACAGAATTATGCCACCCGGAGTTTGCCCGTTGCTAATACCACCTCCATGAAATAGTAGGAAGTGAGTTTAGAGATGGCCGTCTCTGCCCCCATTTAACAGATGAGGAAACAGAGGCTCAGAGGGAGAAGGCAAACTTCCCAGCATCCACTGTCTAAGCAGAGAGGGACTCTAGCTCTTGCTGTTTCTCTCCAGCAGGCTCCTGGGGCTGACGGGAGCAGCCACAGACAGACAGACAGACAGACAGACAGACAGACAGACAGGCAGGCTCCACTGAGCCAGGCTGCCGGCGATGCCGTGTGCTAATTGCAAGGGCAGGATGTGATGAGTGCGCCGGTGCACCCCACTCCCCGGGGAGCAGGTGGGCAGGCTGGCGCAGGCGGCTGATGGGTCACGTCCGCCGGTCTGCCAGGGCCCAGCCACGCCGACACATGCTCGGTCACCCGCAACGCCTGCCGGGTGTGGACGGCCAGCAGCCTGGCAGAGGGAGGTCTCTGCCCACACCCGGCAGCCCCTCCTGACCGTGCCAGTCAGCCAGACTGGCGCAAGCTAGGCACCTGTCCCCATGATGACCCTGTCCGCACAGGTGTGCTCGCTGGCCGGCAGCACGGGGGCGGCTTGGGGGCCGGGCACTGAGCGGGGCACTGCGGGACGCTGGCAGGGTGTCGCCCGAGGGGAGCGCACGCAGATACACAGATCCTGGGATCAAACGCGGTGCAGCCGTGCCTCCACCCCCACCCCCCTGCCCGACCAGCTCATGGGATCCCAAATCAGCCACAGCCCTGAAAAGGGGGATGGAAAAATGATCTCTTCTCTGTTCCAGAGGCCTCTTCCCCAGTCCAGACCCGCCTGGGCCAGCTGTGTGGTCCACACTGCAGTCAGGAGGACTATTCTGACCCTGGTGGGATCTGTCACTTCCCTGCTTGAAGTCTCAGGGGCTCCCCAGCTTCCTGCAACAACATTACAGTCATAATAACATCAACTAAAGAAGATTTACCATGCTAAACATTTTACAATGAAGGCAAAAGGAGAAGGGGGTGGCAGACAATGAGATGGTTAGATAGTATCACTGACTCAATGGACATGAATTTGAGCAAAGTCCAGGAGACAGTGAAGGACTCTGGGATGGGCTTTCAGGAAAACAGACACGTTCAAACCTTGCTCCCACCTGGCCAGGTGCAAAGATGCTGCATGCACAGATGTGGGAGTGTCTAGCGTCTATCCAGACCCTTCCTGCCCGCGCTGCTTTTTGCCTGCCGGCCCCTGCAGCGTGGGTTTTTAGGGTGACATAGGAGATGTCTGTGTCTGGTGGAGTTTGGAGGCTTTGGTGCTTGGGTCCTGACTGTGGTTTTTGCATTTGACTGGTTGAGCCGGGGGGTGGGTGATGGCAAAGAGACAGCGTTGGCGTGATGGTGTCTGCTAGCCTGGCATGTCTCAGGCACATGCTCCCCTCACACCCACGCCAGCTGACATCCCCTGTCCGGGCCCAGAGCAGGCAACAGGGTGTGTAAACTGGGCTTTCATCATGGGTAAGACGTCATGCCCACACACAGAGGTGCACACACCCTGTGAATCCACAACCTGACGCACAATCCTGAGCGTGCACACACACAGTCTCTCTGACACACCCACCGGCCCGCATGCTCTCCCCCAAGCATCTAGAACTACATGAGACAGTCTCACCATTGCTTACGCACACACCTGTGCATCCTTCCGCGCAACCCAGCAGCACACAGACCCATCCGCTCGCCCTTGCTGACACACGGCCGTCCCCACACCCCCGAGTACGGGCTTTCTCACCCGCGTTCCTGCTCACGCACAGGAGCTGGCCTCCAGCGGCCCTGGGCGCCCCTCGCGCTCACCCCCGTTGCGCACACACCTCCTCCCACTTGCATAGGCTCCTGTCCACGTGTGAGGCCCACAGAGCCAGCCGCCGCCCCATCCCTGCCTGCCGTTTTCAGCAGCCTCCAGCCCAGGCCCGCCCCGCACCTCATCCCCGAGCTGCTGTCTGCCTTTGCGTGGTAACCAGATGAGACAAGGCAATTTATGACACCAGCTGTCTCTGTCAAAACCGGATCTCCCACACGCACGAAGAGAAGCCAATTACCCCGAGCCCAGCCCTGCCAGAAGCCGGGGCTCGCAGGGAGACAGAGAGGGGGTAGGGCCAGTCACCCGGAGGGGCGTGGGGAGCAACACCTCTTTCCCTGGGAATCTGGCATCCTCCTCTCCCAGACCCCGGGGGAGCCTGTCCTCTCCTCTCTGTGGCTGCCCCCCTGCCTCCGCTCCCAGGGCAATGCAAGAGCAGACTCAAGGCGGAGAGCAGGTGGGCAGGGAGTCTAGAGGAAGAGTGGTCCAGGGTCACCATGGCAACAGGGGAGGCAGGCGCCCTCTGACCCTCCCGCTACGCAGCGAGCCGAGCGAGGCTGCGTCGCTGGCCCCTCTTGCTCTCCACTTTTGCTCTCCCTGCTCCTCTCTGAGCAGGGACCCCGTGCCCGGCCCACGTTTCCCTCTGCCTAGAATCCCCACTTCCTTCCTTGTCCCACCCCGACCCTTCACCCAACTCTACCGTAGCTGGGCCACGTCCTCTCTGGACCTCGGAATCCGACCCAGGTTCGAGTCTTCACTCCTCCACTGACAGCCTGGGCGGCCTGGATGAGCAGCATCCCTTCACTGCCTTTAGTTTCTGCATCTGTAGAAGAGATTTCGTTTCTATAGAAATATTGGCTGAGAGCCCCCCTCTGTCACCAACTGTGCTCCGGGAGGGGGAGATACAACACTGAATGAAATGAAGTCTCAGCCCTCCTGGGCTTCAGGTTTTTCTGGAGGAGCTGGAAGACACCCACTGCAGACAGTTAGGTGAGATGACTATGCCTCTTCACCGGCTCATAAGCTGCGTCCACGGCAGCTGCCCCAGAATCAAGCACAGCTCTGAAAAGGGACTCACAGTCAATAAGCGAATACTCGAATGCACAGATGGCTTGACCCCAGTGCTGAGGCTGGCTTGATCTGAGCCCTTCTCCAACAGTGGTTGATCTGGTGTCAACTTTGCCCTGGTCCTCAGAGGGGACTTTCTCCACATAATTTCTGAGTGCTTAGATGGAGACATGTCTAAGGAGACTTTAGAACACTCCTTCTGTGCTGACTCATCGATTCACTCCACAAATGTACATTAAGGGCAGACCATGTGCCAAAACCCATGCTGGGCACTCGGGGTTGGGTGGGGTGGAGAAGAGACTTCCAGGTGCCAATTGCATGGCAGAAGTTTCAAGATGTGTTCTTCACGTTTTACAAGATGCTTTCACATGTAGGCCTTTCACAGGTTCTTTTTGAGGCATTTTTAACAACTTGGTATTAGTCGTTCAGTCATGTCCAACTCTTTGTGAACCCATGGACTGCAGCCTGCCAGGCTCCCCTGTCCATAAAATTATCCAGGCAAGAATACTGGAGTGGGTTGCCTTTCCCTTCTCCAGGGGAATCTTCCCGAACCAGGGATCAAACCCAGGTCTGGTGCATGGCAGGCAGATTCTTTAGCATCTGAGCGACCAGGGAAGCCTGGGTCTGATGAATTTTTCACAGATAAGGAAACTGAGGCTCCAAGACTATAGGTGACTTGCTTGCGAGTCCAGAGCCAGCATGCGACAGCCGGCATGGAAGAGCTGAGCCTCCTCATGCTTGGCCCAGAGTTCTGGCCACCACGCATCACTTTCGGGCTCCCCTTCCCCGCAACGACAGGCCCCTAGGGCAGCCGTGGCTCCTGCCTGTTCTAACAGCCTGGGAGCCGCCTGGAGCCTGCTGGCGCTGGGATTTGAACCTGAGCCGGCCTGACTCTCGAGCCTGGGTGCCATCGCTCTTCTGTGTCTGATCAGTTCATTAAAACCCTCCTTGCGGAAGCTCCCTCTCGCTGCCCAGCCACAGAGACCTCAGCTGCACCATTTCCAGGAGAGCAAATTCCTTCCCGGCTGGCGAGGAGTTGGGATAATGTAGGCAGGCAATTTAAACAGCTCCGGCAAAATACACCAGCGGCTTTCACTCTCCACCACTATTACACTTTCCAGCCGCGGCGGGATTGGCCCATAAGTGGGATATCAAGTTTATTACAGCTATTTCCAACCTGTAATTGGTTTTGTGGAACACAAAGAAGAGGAGGTTCTGGGTAGGGGGAGGCGATTCCCCCCACTCCTTTTTTTTTTTTTCTTTTCTGGATGATGGCACCCAGGGACATTGGGAGGAGGCTAGAGTTGTAGACTTATTTGTTTTTCAAATGGAAAACCCCCGTCAGCCCCACAGGCTCTCTCGCTGCTGGCTGGATTCAGACCGTTTGCCATGATTTGGTGGCTGCACTTGCAAAATCAGCCCAGCTCGGCTGAAGCCAGATATGCTGGTCAGGGGCAGTGGGGGCCCTGGGACGGGGTCAGGCAGCCTCGGGACCTGGGGACAGCTGCGGAGCCTGGGCTGAGCGGGCAGGGCATGTGGAGGGGTGGCCTCCAGGGCCAGTTGTTCCAGAATCAGAGCATCTGGGCATTCAGAGTAGAAACGGCCCTCAGAGCTCACCCTGCCCACGTCTCTTCACTGAACATTTCGGGAAACTGAGGCCTAGAGAGAGGAGAGGTGCAGAGCAGTTTAGAACCCAGGTCTCCGTCCGCTGTAGCTGATCATTCAGGGAACCAGTACCAGCCGGGGTTCTTGGTCTTCCCCCATCAATAGAAATTGACTGTAGGACAGACGAGAAATTCAGGCAAGGCTTCCCTGGGGCCCCTGCTGCATCAGGAGGGAGTGAGAACGAGTGACGGGGAAGGGGGTTGGCGGCGAGAACGGATTCCTTCTGGGGTGCGGGCAGGGGTGCGTCCAGAGGGCTTGGGTGCCCTCGCTTTGTGGCGCTGAATGCATGGGGGGCATGTGGAGTTCCCCGCTTGTGCTCCTAGAACCCGATTTTTGCTCCCAGTTCTTCAGAAGTGGCAGTTGGGTTTGGGTGGGGGGTGGTCTTTTTGTATCATATGGTCCAGAATTTGCTGCAACTGCAGCATGCGCGCAGTTATTCTTAGTCCCACAGAGTTCCTTTGTATTTTTGAGAAGTTTGCCCAGGAGGAAGCACCGCAGCAAAGGGTCCCGGGCCCCGGCCTGTCTCAGAAGGACCCCCGAGAGAGAGCACATCAGGTGCACGCGTGTTCTCTCTGGAGCATCACCACACGGATGGCCCCGCCACCTTCCCCGCGGGGCCTGGTCCTACCAGGAAGCCCCATCCGACCCGGGGGAGGCCGCAGCAGGCCGTCCTGGGGCGAGTCTCTGTTCTAGAGCAGCAGGAATGGCTGCTCGATTCCTCGTGGTGTCCCCATTGCCTGGCGCGTGGTACGGATTCAACTCAGTTCAGTCGCTCAGTCGTGTCCGACTCTCTGCGACCTCATGGACTACAGCACGCCAGGCCTCACTGTCCATCACCAACTCCCATAGCTTACTCAAACTCAGGTCCATTGAGTCGGGGATGCCATCCAACCATCTCACCCTCTGTCGTCCCCTTCTCCTCCCGCCTTCAATCTTTCCCAGCATCAGCTCGTTCACGTAACAAATATTTACTGAGTAAGTACCGTGTGCCGAGCTCTGGGGGCAGAGCATGAACAGGGTAGATAAAGACCCTGCCCTCACAGAGTGGATGTTCTAGAAGTAGCTCACATTCAAAGCCTGTTTATTGATTCCATAAAAATCTGTTGAATGACTGACTGAACACACAAGCCCACCTCCCTCTGGAGGAAGGAAACCCCACACATCTCTGACTCTCCAACACCACCTTGTCTGCCCCAGCCAGCTTTGCCCTCCTCTGTCTGTCCTGACTTCTGATGCCACCTGCCCTGGGCTCTGGGAGACTGTCTTGGAGTCTCTGAGACTAGCCCGCCACCCCGGTCCTTGTTCGGAGGCCCCTCAAGCTCTCTCTGGGCTGATGCAATCACACAACAGCTCAGCAAGTTCCCGGGCCTCTGCTCTCTCTCCCTGCAAACACGAACCCCTGCCTTCTGGTCCTTGGTGCCCACATTGGCTTCTGGCTCCTTCCACCTGCCCCTCTCCCCAGGGTTGGACCCTTTCTTTCATTTACTGGTTTTCTGCATCATCTGGCTTTTCGGCAAGTGATATTCTGCTCTTTAGCCCTGAAGAGTGAGAAGGGATACAGAAAAAGCAGTGACTCAAAAAAGTGTTAGCATTCCTAATAATAGGTATCTCCCCTGAGCACTGACCACACACCAGGTGATCTATCCAAACCTTGTCTCATTTAATCTTTCCAAGAAGATAAGTCAGGTTATCCCCATTTTACAGATGAGGAAACTGAGACTTAGGTGCAATAGCTTGATCAAAAGTACAAAGTAGTAACCAAAATTCAAGGATTCAGCTGGTGTGGAGGAAATCAGTCTAGCTTCTTGCTTAAGCCACCCATAGGCAGGGAGAAGCAGCCGGAAACTAGGTGCTCCCAAAAGAGGGCCCACCTCCTCCAGGAAGACTCCTGTGATTACCCCTTCCTCCAAAGGAAGCTGTGGCGCCTCCGTGGGCCTCAGATGATGCTTGTCTAGCGCTTGTTGCTACAGCCACGGTCTCCCTGGCTCTGGCCTCTTACTGGGCCATGGGCTGCATGATCTCCCACGATACACAGAGCCTGAGAGTGGATTTCGAGTCCATTACTTTCCTTTACCCTCCCTGAGCCTGAGGGAGACTGGGGAGTCGGCGGCAGGGAGATGGGACAGTGGGTGCCTTGGGTAGAAGCAGTGACTGCTTGTCTCAGGCTGCCTGTGGCCAGGGTACCCACAGCAGCCAGATACAGCCCCAGAGAAAAAGGTATAAATGAAATGAAAATAAAGCTAAGTGCGTCCTTGAAACTCCCCTGTCCCTCGGCCTGAAACAGCGATTTACGACTCAGATAATTCTTCGGTGTTTTATCTGGGGTATGTGGGTACCTGGGAGTGTGTGTGGGGTGTGGGTGTATTTTCCCAGCAATAAAAACCTCAGTCCCAGGGAATAAATTTGAGGAGACAGTTTTACTGACAGATTTTTTTCCCCTCCTTTGTATAATAAAAAAAAAAAAAAAGGAGTGAAATTTGAGATTGGGGCTGCCGCATTTTAGCATTTTAGGAGGAGATAAAAAAGCAGTACCTGAAGGGAGGAGAGGCTGCAAGTCAAATGGGCAGGATGCCTTCCACTTTTAAGACTTTAGGAGAAAATTCCTTACACCTCCACTGGCTCCTGGCATTTTCCCTCCTAACGAGGCAGCCGCTGAGGGTAAAGAGAAGGGCAGGGAGGTATTTAGTTCATTCACAGCCCTGGTCAGCCAGGCGGGTGGGATGCCACCTGCTGATCTGAGAGCCAGCACTCTGCCAAGACCTCACTGTGGGACCTCAGCTGCATCACTTTGCCTCTCCAAGCCTCAGTTTCCTCATCTGCAAAATGGGGAGGTTATTGTCTATTCTGCTATACGCAAAGTGATGGGCTTCAAGCAGATTTCCCAACCTTGGACCAGATAATTCTTTGGGGGGGTTGTCCTGTGCCTCGTAGGAGGGTTACAGCTTCCCTGCCCCTGAGTTGTGGCAACCAAGCCTGCCTCCTGACATTGCCAGATGTCCCGGTGAGGAGGCAGTAAAACCGTCCCCGAGTTCAGGGCTCTGGTTTAAAGGCACTTTGTTTCTCTTCCTCCACCATCTTGATTCCCTGTTTGGGAAGCTGGTGAGAGGCGAGGGGAGAGACCAGCGGACGTGACAGCCCGCCTTCTGACTGCACTGCGTGCATGTGTGCTAAGTCGCTTCAGTCGTGTCTGACTCTTTGGGACCCCATGCACTGTAGCCCGCCAGGCTCCTCCGTCTATGGGATTCTCCAGGCAGGAGTACTGGAGTGAGTTGCCAGGCCCTCCTCCAGGGGATCTTCCCCACCCAGGGATCAAACCTGTGTCTCTGTGTCTCCTGCTTTGGCAGGCAGGTTCTTTACCACTAGCGCCACCAGGGAAGCCCTGCACTGCAAGCGCAGTCAAAAAAGTGTGAAGCCCCCAGAGAGGAAGCAAGTGAAATGTATGAGCAGTGGGTGAGCCTGCAGGAGACTCAGAGGTGCGAGGAGGAAGCTTGTAGTGGCAAATCTCTCTGCTGATCCCTCTCAGAGTCCCGAAGTTTGTGAATGTGTTACCATCACTCTAAGCCGCGCCAGCCAGGGCTCCCTGGAGACCCCGGTACTGATAGAGGACTCCTACTCTTATGAACTTGCAGTTTGGGGAGGGTCATCCATACAGGCATTGCCTGTGGCTGGCACACAGCTGGCGCTCAGTAAATGCTGGCTGGATTGCACTAAATCTGTGCTCTCTAAACTGTTAGTTGCTCAGTCATGTCCCACTCTTTGTGACCCCGTGGGCTGTAATCCACCCACCAGGCTCCTCTGTCCATGGTGATTCTCCAGGCAAGAATACTGGAGTGGGTTGCCATGCCCTTCTCCAGGGGATCTTCCCAACCCAGGGATCGAACTAGGTCTCCTGCATTGCAGGCAGATTCTTTACTGTCTGAGCTGCAGGGAAGCCCCCAAAACCAGCAGCAAAACCACCTTGGCCAGACAGATGTGGTCCAAGTCAGCTGGGATCCAGATGTGCCCAGGGGAGCCCAGCTGCGCTGAGGCTGGTCCTCCCAGAGAGGCGGCGGATCCAGTGCTGCCTTGGCGAGGCTGGGCAGGCAGCTTTCAGCATCTCCTGCATCCCTGAAGCCCCTTGGAGAAGCCCCATCCCCGGCCGCCGCCCTCCCAGCCCCCTCTCCTGCCTCCAGCACACAGAGCCGCAGGGAGTTAATTCCACTGCTCCAGGACCAGGCATACGGCCTCCCCGTCGCAGGCTGTTAGCGCGGAGCCCAGCTGAGCGGCGAGAGGCTGCAAGCTCCCAGCCTATAATAGAGTTGCTGAGACAAGCGGAAAACTGCAGCCGGGTAAACAGATAAATAATTGAAACAGTGACAACATATACCTTGCTGCTTTGTGGAGTAACACTTTCATTAGCGGGGAGCAGCCCAGCCCTGGGGGCGGGGGTGCGGGCAGGCAGCCGGCGGGACCAGGGCACACTGGGGCCCGGCTTTTAATCAGCTGTGAGCAGCTGGGCACCCGAGCAGCCTCTGCCTTCCAGCGGGGGCTTTATTGCCACCTCCCAGGAGCCCCTGTCTTCTGCGGCCTCTGTGCTCCTGTGTGAAGTGGGGATCTTGTGCCCGCCCTCCTCGCCTGTGCTGAGGGCAGCCAGGGGCAGGCAAGCCCCCACCTTGTCCCCTCCTCTCCATCCCCCATGTCAGCCGACTGGGTTCTTCCCAGGCTCCCCTGGGTTCCTCGGTTTCCAGACAAGTCCCTTCAATCAGGTCTAAAGCCAGAAGGAGCTTGTAAACAGAATCTGAAACTTTGCGCCTCCTTGACCCTTGGGAGGGTTGAGTTCTTTTGCCCACCGGGCCCTCCCTGATGAAGCTCTCATTTCACTGGCTTCACTTCCACTCTGCCCCGCGTGCTCTGAGAAGTCTCCTTTCCCTGAGCACACGCAGTCCTTTCCCACCCCAGGGCCTTTGCTCCTGCTGTCCCTTCTGCCTAGAGAGTCCTCCCTCCAGGTACCGGGCTGACTCCTACTCTTGCTTCGGAACAACTTAGACATTTCTTCCTTCAGGAGGCCCTCTGGGATTACTCTATCTCCAGGATGGGCGCTGCCCCACCTCCGGGCTCCCTTGCTACTCTGGCCCTCTCCCTTGTAGAATTTATCAGAAATTATTGCCATTTAGCATTTTGAAATCACATGAGATCTTGGCCCAGGGGACTGCTCCCTGGCCCCCAGTTCTCCTCTCTGCCTGTTCAGCCTGCTCCCCCATTTCCTCTCTCCTTGGGCAAGGATGGCTTTGGGCCAAACACATTCACAGTCTCTGCTCCAGGCGGACCCCCAAGCTTTGGCCATCGTCTTGGCCAGGCCGACCAGAGGGATCACAGAAGTGGCCTCACCTGGTGCCCTGGGACGAGCCCGAGAGAAGGGTGGCCCTGCTCCGGCTGAACTGTCGGGCCTCAGGGAGGGACTTGAGCTCAGAGCCTCAGCCTGCACACCGTCAAGTGGGGCTGGCCGGCCGGGAGGGTACCAGTGAGGCTCACGGCATCCCCCCCAGAGAGTCCTCCCGGGGCTGCCTGCCTCGCCCCAGCGCCTCGGGAGCCCACGCCCCGCCTGGCTGAGCATCACCCAGCTCCTCTGTGCTCCCTTGCAGGTGACGGACGGCGGCACCATCAAGCAGAAGATCTTCACCTTTGACGCCATGTTCTCCACCAACTTCTCCCACATGGAGAACTACCGCAGACGAGAGGATCTGGTGTACCAGTCCACCGTGAGGTGAGCGCTGCGGGCCGGGGGCCGCGGGCCGCCTCGCCAGCCTGTTCACACCCACCCGCGGTGCTTGCGGGGTGCGGGAGGGGTGTCTCGGGATCATGCTCCATGGGCTCGGAAGGCAGAGCCGGGGCTCTGCGGCAGAAGGGCGGCCCCTTCCCGGGGGTCATCCCCTGGAGGAGGGTGAAGGGCAGGGGTCCGGGGGCCGCTCTGCTGCAGGGCGCGGACCCTTCACGGTGGCCTCCCCGGGCGCTCCTTCAACAGTCCCGCAAGGCGGGTTTTCCAAACCCCCTTTCCAGGTGAGGACGCTGAGGTCCAGAGAGGGTGAGCGATAACCAAATGTCACACAGCCGGGATTGCCAGAGACAGGAGGTGAACCGGCTCCCACGGGTTCAGAAGCCCGTGGAACACATTCTGTGGTTTCCCGCGGGCTGCAAACTTGGGAAGGAAAACAGACCCTGAACAACCAGACCCGAGGTCCCAGGCGGGGAGTAAGATCCCTTGGGGGTGGAGATGCTCAGTATTCCTGCCCCTGCCCCCTTTTCCAGAAGACTTCAAGGCAGCGTATCCCAGCCGGGCCCTGCCGTGCTCCAGGCGTGTGGGCACCACGGCTGCACTCCCCCCACCTCGCCCTACAAAGCCCCAGTCCTATGTTAGTGCGCTGGTGCTTTAGATTCGCTGGGTCCCGTTCCTTTTGCTCACCTGGTAAACTCCTCATCAGCCTTCAGACCCCAATGAGCAGGTCCTCCGGTGCGATACCTCCTTTAGACAGCCCCTCGCCCCAGCAGAGCTGATCTTCCCCACAGTCAATGACACGGCTCCTCCAGTATACCCCCCACTGCCAGAGGGGCTCTCCCTGCGTCAGTGAAGAGCAGCTTCAGCACAGGACGTGCACCGTTCTGCACACACACGTGTGCACGCTTTCTCACACTACGTAGCCAAATGCTTTGCCTGGCTGTTGTTCAGTCACTAAGTTGTGTCCAATTCTTTGCGATCCCATGGACTGCAGCACGCCAGGCCTCCTTGTCCTTCACCATCTCCCAGAGCTGGCTCAGACTCAAGTCCATTGAGTTGGCTTTGCCGGGTGGCAGTCTGCTCCCAAGCTAGTGGACAAGCTTGCCACATCAGGCGTGGCAGGAGACACTGCAGATAAGCTGTGCTTCGTGGGGTACCTGCCACACCCCCGCTTACTGTCTTACTCCTGACCCACCAGGAGGATGGGGCCCCACTCTCCTTACCCAGGTTCTTCAGAAGGAAGAAGAGGTCTGCCCACCACCTTGTATCCTCAGCTCTCAACACGAGGCTTGACACCAGGCAGGTGTACAAGGAAATTTGCAAATTGAGCGGGTGACCCTAGAACCCTTTGGGCCTCAGTTTCCCCATGGGTAAAATTAGAAAATGGGACAAGAAGATTGCCAAGGGCACAGCCAGTCTGCAGAGAGAATCGGGCCTGTGGTCCTTCCATGCCCGCATAGGTAAGAAAGGAAGGTGGGTGTGCTCCCCTGGAGGACCTTTCTGGGTGCTTCTCTCTGGGCTTCATGTCAGGAGCTCAGACTGAGCATTTATTGGGGGAATCTGGTGAGAATATGAACTCCGGAAAGGTGTTCAAGCCACGACACAGATGCCTTCTTCTATCTATTTATGATTTCTCCTGCACCCACATCCAAAAAGAATGTGGGGTGCCTCTAAGCACACCCAAGACAAGCAGGTTGGTCTTCCCAGGTGGTGCTAGTGGTAAATAACCCACCTGTCAATGAAGGAGTTGTAAGAGACATGGGTTCTATCCCTGGGTCGGGAAGGTCTAAATCCTAAAGCATGGCAATCCACTCCAGTATTCTTTTCTGGAGAATTCCTTGGACAGAGGAGACTGGTGGGCTACGGTCCATGGGGTCACAAAGAGTCGGACACGAGTGAGCAACCTGGCACACATATAGGCAAGACAAGGTTACCATCAGAGTGCAAAGAAAAAGGTGAAAGCTCATTTTGAAGAAAATATTCGGGGAGCCACAGACGATTTTGCACAAGTGAACGTTTGGATCACCTCCCGGCTTCCCAGAGACCCATGTCCGTGCCACACCCGCCTGGTTGCCAGGGTCTCTGCAGACAACGGCCGCCTGCATCCCTCATTGTCAGTGCCCCGCCCACTCTGCCTCCCCACGTGGCCCAGCGGCGAGGAGCCCGCCTGCCAGTGCAGCGGGTGCTGGAGACACCCGTTCCATCCCTGGGTCGGGAAGGTGCTCTGGAGGAGGAAATGGCAACCCGCACCAGTACTCTTGCCTGGGAAACTCCATGGACAGAGGAGCCTGGCGGGCTGTAATCTATGGGGCCCAGAGTTGGACACCACTGAGGGCACACACACCTCTCCTGAGAGTGTGGCCTCCAGAGTGACCCCTGGCCCTGGTTTCTGAGCCAGGAAGGAAACCCAGAGACTCTCCGAACATCCCTGACACCCTGCACTTCGTGTATCCAGACTGCAGCCCTGGTGTCCAAAGACCTGGTTCAAACCCCAGCTCAGCTGGCTCCTGTGGTTCGCCCTGACCCCCCCAACGGTGCGCCAAGGGTCAACAGCTGCAGGGAGGCAGACGGCAAGTGCCCTTGGCAAGCACCAAGTTGGCGGGGACAGCGGCTGAAACAGTTGTCGTGGAGTTTCGGTGAGACTCGAGTCTGATGGCCTGAATTCTAAGCCCGGCTCCTCCAGCCCCTTGCTCTAGTGTAATCTCGGGGTGGTAACTCTGTGCCCGAGTTTCCTGAGCTCTGAAAGGGGACGACAACAGGGAGACGCTCCCAGCAGCCCCGTGAGGACCTCACGAGTTAGTAATTCCTGTAAGGGCAGCCCCAGCCCCTGAGCCTTGCATGTCTGCTGCTCGTGCCTGGAAAACCGCCTCTTTGCCTCACCATTAAAGAAAAAGCTGTCACCTTGTTCTTAATCTCATAAAGCCTCCTTCTATGCACTCTTTCCTTAACCATCACTAACGACACCTTAAACTCAGGCAGGTATTGTTATATTATTATTTTCTATGGTCCTGATTTTACAGATGAGGTCAAAATTCAGTTTGGGACTCACCTAATGGTCCCCCAATGGAACAACATCAACTTGGTCAGACCCTGCCCCATGTCATCCTAGCCCTCCACCACGCCTTCCCTGTTTTACAAATGAGGAAACCGAGGCCCAGAGGGGAGGAGACTTGTCCAGGGTCCACACACAGTGGAGTCATGACCAGTGCTCAGTTCTTCCCCAGCCTTCTCCCAGAGCCTCAGGCACCAGGGGAGTCTCCCAGGCCGAGAGCAGCAGGGCAGGGGGCGGCCTGGAGGCCACAGGAAAGGGGAGGAAGGAGCAGACCCTCTCGAGTCTCAGCTGGGCTGGCGAACCTGCTCCTCAGCCTGCAGGGCTCTGTTTGGGCTGGCGGGGGCCTCGGGACTCCGCATCTACATATAAATGAGGATATTTACAAGTTAATGCATCTCTTCTAGAGAGAGTCCCAGCGCCACAGCTGTCTGGGCCGCTTCCTCTTCAGCTGGGGAGAGTGGGGTGAGAAGAGGCTGAGAAGATGAACAAGAGTTGGCAGAGAGCAGTTTCTGGGCGGCCAGGGCAGCCCCAGGGACCCCCCAGAGCTTCTCCCCCCACCGGTGGGGGCCCCAAGGGGTGGGAGTTGGGTGGGGTGCCAGGGCTTCTGTCCCAGGTCGGGGTGCAGTTATAGGATCCCTGTTCATGATCTCTTGGGCAGGTCACTGCCCTTCCCAGAACCAACCCCCCACCCCGAGATTCCATCTATGACATGCCTTTCTAGTTCGGAGCTTCAGAGCCCAGAATTTCCAGCTTGGAATTGACAGCAATTTATCCCTTCAAAGAAAAGAAAGAAAGAAAGTGAAGTCGCTCAGTTGTGCCCAGCTCTTTTGACTCTTTGCAACCCCGTGGGCTGTAGCCTATCAGGCTCCTCCGTCCATGGGATTCTCCAGGCAGGAATACTGGAGAGGGTTGCCATTTCCTTCTCCAGGGGATCTTCCCAACCTGGGGATTGAACCCTGGTCTCCCGCATTGTAGGCAGATGCTTTACCATCTGAGCCACTAGGGAAGTCCAAGGGGTATTTAATTGAGCACCTACTAGGAGCTGGCGTGATGCTGGGTGCTGGGGATCCAGCGAGGAACAGGAAAGATAGGCCTTCACACTCTCATGGGGAAGACCGAGCAGAAACAAGGGAAGCAAGATGACTATAAATGTGTCATGACAAGTTCTACAAAGACATGAGTCCAGTAGATCCTGTGACGGGGGAGCTGCTTGCAGAGTCAGGAGGAGTAAGGCACTGGGGTGCCAGGCAGAGCCTCCCAGGGTGGGGGCCCTGGGCTGGCCTGTGGGCTGGCAGCAGACATTGGTGGTGGCATGAGGCAGGTGTGTAAATGTTGGAGCCCAAGTGCCAGGGCGTCTGGGGACAGCCTTGGCTAACGACCGACGGGAGGTGTTGGATGCAGCACCAGCCCCCTTGCACCTCGGGGGTGGCTATTCCGACGTGTCTTCCCCACTGTCCACGCGTTCCCCAGTTGGACCGAGGCTCAACTTCCCCTAGAAAAAGCTCCAAGAGGCACCTGTGTCACCTCCCTTCCCCTTCTGTCCCCACTCCTGGTCCAGCCTCCCAAATAAGCCATCAGCTCCCAACCGATTCCTCATTTCCAGTTCTGCCTCTCAGGGGCCACGAAGTGGGGACAGAGGATGCGGGCAACAGTCCCAACTGCTGGCCTCCTGCATATCCACCGTCCTCCCCTCCTGTCCTCCCAGGCTCGGCCTCGGGCCCCGTTCACCTGTCCCATCAGCCGGGCACAGGTGGATAGGTGGGGCTTCCCTGCCGACGGGGAGACAGTGTGGGCGAAGCACGTCAATCCCTGCAGCGGCACGTGGCCACCCCAGATGGCAGCTGTGGCCTCCTTGGAGGTCCGGGTGAAGCACAGCGAGCCTCCCCCGCCCCTGCTCCCCCCTCCACAGGTTGCCCCCTCCATTGCCGAAGCCCTCTGCGGTCCCTGTCCCAGCCATCAGCCCAGGGTGTCTCCAGGAACACTGAGCAGGCTTCACCAGCCCCCTTTTGTCAATGAGGGAGATCTAGACTCAAGGGGCCAAGAGTGTGCCCTTCCGACTCCTGGCCCACCTCCCTTTGCCAAGGCCCTACTCGTCCTTCCAGGTTCAGCTGAAATGCTGCTGCCTCCAGGAAGCCCTTCCTGACTGCTCAGGCTGGGGCAGCTCCCCAGCACCCTTGCACCCTCCCCCCCACCACACACTCCCTGCCCTGACACTGGGTATTCCAAGTGCCTCCTGCACTTGACCAGAAGTCGCATGAGGACAGGGATTGGGGGTGATGTTTTCATTGCTGTCTCCCAGCCCCCAGCCCAGCGTCCCTGCACAATTTGTAGATAATTGTGGGGTGGATGAGTTAGTGGTGGAAGGCGGGGTGGATGTCTTCCACCGATGCTCTCCCTGCTGTGGAATAAACTTAGGAAGATGGAATTCAGGCCTCCGCACCTTTCCCCAACACGGGCATCATTTATTTATCACAAAGGAATCAAGCAATTGCTGCATGTCAGGGATGGTGCTGCGGATAAGATGGTGAGCGAGACATAATCAGACCTGCTCTGGTGAGCCTTGCAATGTAGGGGGTGAGAAGAGACAGATGGTAAAAATGTGTTTGAAAGAAAAGGAAAAATATCTACAGTTGGTGATGACTGTGTGAAGCCAGTAAGGGAAGGTGATGGAGATGATGAGTCAGGGAATACGGGAGGGGGAGCGGGCAGAGTGGGTTACAAGGCTTCTCCCCGAGACGACATCTGAGCAGGGGACTGTAGGGAAGAGGAAGCCAGGCAGACGGGGTGGAGCTCGGGAGGGCATCTCAGGGGAAAGACATAGCAAGTGCAAAGGTCCTGAGCGGAGAAAGAGCTCGGCGAGCTGCAGAGGGCCAGCGTGGCCCGAGCTCAGGAGCAAGGAGACATGTCGGCCTTTCTTCTCAGCGGAGGCCCCAGGAGAGGAAGACAGTGCGGACAGCGGAGGCGTCTGGGGAGGGGGACAGCTGTCTCTTCTTAGGTCTGAGGACTGAAATTCCAAGTGTGAGCTCCTTAGGAGGCGGAGCGGGACCCCGTCTCGGGCTGGCAGGGGCCAGGGGGCGGAGGTGGGGCTTGGAGCCAGCCCTCTCCCTGGGGTCTGACGTCCAAGCCCCGTGAACACGTTACCCTGCGCCGGTCCCCTAGCTGCCCCCCCACCCTCATAAAGCCGCAGGAGGCTGAGAACAGCTGGGAAGGTGGAGCAGAGCCTGGGGGCTTGGCGCTGAATGCGAGCGCACAGCTACACCTTCCTAATTCATATTTATCAGGGGAGGGAGGTGTGGGAGATCGGGTAAATGCAAGAAGAGCCAGGAGGATTGGGGACGCGGGAAGAAATGCCACCTCCTTTATTACTCGGAGAGGCATGTGTTCACGTATCCCCTCGATGACTCCTGTTGAGCACTCGCGGCGTTCCCGGCACAGGCGCGGGGAGGCGGTGCCCAGCGGTGGGCACAAGGCCGCCCCCGCCTCTCTGAGCTTAAAGCCTGCTCCCCGCCCCACCCCCACGAGCCCGTAATCTCCTCTGAGGTTCTGCTGGCTCCTTTTCATCTCAGTGACCCCCAGAGCCTACTTGGCATTTAGAGAGGAACTATAAATATTTGTGGGATGAAAGGAAAGAGGAGATAAAACATGGAGATAAATAGCAAGCAATTCAGGTGATCAGGCGATGGCCGTCGCGGGGAGGATGCAGATGTAATGTGGTGATGAATCAGAGATGGGGAGAGTGGGCGAACCACAGAGAAGGTAGCATTTCAAGTGGCCCCTTGAAGCGTGTGTAGGTTTTTTAGACAAAGGAGCCCAGGATACCACAGGTGGAGGACGTGGTGTGTGCAAAGGCCCGAAGGCAGGGAGGGGAGGGCTGAAATCACAGCTAGGCTGCTCTGGGTGAGCAGGTGGAGGTTGCAAAGTCTCAGCTCTCTGGAATCTGCTCAAAGGAAAAAACGAAGCTGGTTTTTAAACGGACGCAGTCGCTGTTGGGTCCAAAGAGAAGAGGGGGGTTTGCTTCCCTTCGAAGTGTTCAGGGTCCCTTCCGTGTCCGCTGTTAGCAGGCTGGGCAAGCTCCACCTCTGCTGTTGGTACCAAGAAAAGTGCACTCTGACCCTTGTTGATTTGCAAGAGTGAATTCCACAGCTCGCCTCCCTGTCCGCCTCATCGGGGACCATGCACCTTTTGTCTCCAGAACATACAGAACCAGCGTTGCTTGTTCAGGAAATGGTCCTTCATTTCTTCATTCACTCAAGCACTCAGCAAGCACCCGCCAGATCCCTGTTATGTGCTGGGCTGCCCTACTGTGCGCTGGGAGAGCCGGTGAGCTCGGACCCTGCCCATTCAGAATCGTCAAGGTCATGTCCAGTCCTTGACCTGCAGACCCACCCCTCTTTCCCACCCCGAAATCTTCCATCCAGGAATTCAAATGAGCCAGAGTGATGTTTCAAGGAGAACCTTGAGCCCTTTCAACACTCTTTCGTAACAGCCGCCTCTGAGTCTCATCAGAATTGAACACCCCAGGTCTCCAGCCCCAAGGAGCAGCCGGGTCCCCAAATCAAAAGGAGGGATTATTTTAGGAGGCTGCAGCCTGCCTCCCAGGGAATTTTCAGCCGAGTCCACTCCTCTCAGCCCACCGCGGCCTAAGGAGAGGGTGCTGGTTACCTCGCCTGAGTGCAAGAAACCCTCCGTGGCGGCGGCGTCTACACCACAGGCCGATCAGCCCTCCACCGGCATTAGGATCACCTGGGGAGTTGCTTAAAAATGTCAATTCCTGGACCCACCAAGATGGAATTTGATTCAAACAGCCTGGAGCAAGGCCTGGGGAAGCAGTCTTTTAAAAAGTCTTCCAGGTAAAAGAGGCGAGATTGGCAGGAAGATTTGGAAGGCACTGCTGCACACAGCTCCTCCCACCTGCTCTGATGAGCAGGCCAAAGAATTCCACGAGAAGCAGCTTTAGAATTATCTGGTACAGGTAATTCTAGTTGCTGCCTGCAGCCATCATTGAGCGACCAATGACGTCATAATGCCCCCAGGGGCAAGACTCATTTGGATTAAAGACGACAAAACAGCTGGAGCAGCCAGTGACCTGCCAGTCCAGGGTGTCCCCCCAGGCACCAGCCATTTCCAGAGCCTCGGGGGTCCCCACCCCCAAATACCACAAGCTGTTTGTCAGAAGACTGAGTGGTAGGTTTCTCAGGTGGTGGGGCCTTGACTGGGGGTGGGGCCCAGGAACAAGATATTCTTGCTCTAGCTCCCAAAGGTGGAGGGTACCCATGTTTCCTGAGCCAGAGCTTTCACTGGACCCCATCCCAGACCTCCCAGCCTCAGAGCATCCGTCAGAGAAGAGTTCTGGCCCCACCCTCTGTGTCAGGCCCACGGGAAGTGCTCTTCAGAGATGCCGGCTCTCAGCCAGCCCTCCCGGGTCTCGTCTCTTAGAGCTGAACGCTCCCTTCTTCATGTCTAGATCCTCAGCGCCTGAAACAGGCCCTCAGAGCCCAGGGCCTCAGTAAACGTTTCCTGAATCAATAGGCTGACAGGTTATCCAGATATGGAATTATCATTTTAGACAGTCAGCAAAAACTTTTTTCCCTTCCATCATCGTGTTTAACCACTGCAACCATCTCCGGGAGTGCAGATCTCAGGCTCATCAGACCCTGTTTGTATAGACGATGACAGGAAAGAACAGCGAGGTGAGGTCACTTGTCCAAGGTCACACAGCTTGTGCCCGGGGAAGCTTGAGTCCCCAGCCACACTGTGGCATTCAGAGGGGCCCTGGAGCCACAGGGCCTCTGGGCCATCAAGGGCAGGCTCACCCAGTGACCAGCCCATGCCAGGCGCCCTGCCAGGTGCTGGGGAGTCAAGTGACTTAGTGAGGACACGTGACCTTGTGGCTTCACCCCGACACGTGCCCGCAGGAGGGCACACACACAGGCTGGCACACAGTGGGTCTGCGGCCCCAGCCGCGTGATGCCTCCAGGTAGGAAGCTGCCAGGGTTCGTCATCACCTTAAAATCAGACACTGCCTGGCAGTTCCAGGCCCCTCGACACCCTGGCCAAGGAGACCGAGTGATGCCCGATCCTGGCCCCAGAAGTGCTGCTCCCAGGTCTCCTTGGCTGCTTCCGCAGGCGGCATCAGTTCCATGGAGCTGCTGGGAAATCCATTTAGGCGAACATGCTTCCGCCGCTCTGCCTAAGTCCCCACTGAGCGTGACAGCACCCCTCGCCCCCAGCTTCCCGCCTGGGCGCTGCTCCTGGTGCTGACTCCAGTCTCCCCTCCTCTCCTCCAGCGGCCGCCTGGCCTTCCTCACCTTTGTGAAGCCCAGCTATATGTGCAAACCCAGTCCTCCCCAGCCCTGTTGCCCCCGCGCACAATCAATGCTACTGACGGTTCTCCAGGAACATCCTGTGCGTGGCATTCAGCTCTTCTCAGGCCAGGTCGCAATCATCCACTCACACAAACCTGCCCCTCCCTACCCAGCCCGGGCAGGCCAACATCACTAGCTCCGGGTGGGACTCAGGATGCTGCGAAGGACCAGTCCCACCTCTCTTTGCTTCCCACCAGTAGAGGCTGATCTTCTCGTTTCAGTCTCTGAATTTCCTTCTTTCCTTCCACTTCCATGGTTTTCCTTTCTTAGCATGACCTCCTCTCCTTTATTCCAGCTCCCCATTCCTCTCTCCCCACGAGGGGGCTTTGCCCTCGCATCCTCTGCACGCAGAGGTACAGGGGCATGCATGCAGGTACAACACCTTTCCTTCTCCTCTCTCTGCATGTTCTTTCATCTCTTGGCTTGGAGCCCCTCCGAGGCCCCAGAATCTCCCCAGCAGCACAGACCCTGGATCCCAAGGCTCCAGGTGGGTCCCCACCCACACTGGGGGTGCAGATCAGGGGTGCTTACCTGGGATTGGGTCTTGGATTGGTGGAGACCTCAGACACAGTGACCGCGATGGATGCCCTCTGTCGCGTCCACAGTTGGCATAGATCAGCGGCCTGCCCTCACTCTCTGTCCCCAGGCCCCCAGACACCCCTGGGCCCCCGGAACGCACCCTTCTCACCAGCCACTCTCCTGGGGAGGAAGGTGCTTGCGAAGCTGTCTGCTGCCCTCTGGTGAGACACTAGGGTATTGCAAGGAGGGGGCCCCTACCTAGGCTGCCCCCACCCCCGCCCCACCTCCAATCAGCGAGGATGGGTCTTGTCCCTCAAGACAAGGAGCTTCCCTTCTTCACCTCTAAGACCTCAGTGTCCAACACAAGGTCTCAGTAGAGGTCTGTTAAATTGATGAGCTGACAGGCTATCTAAATGGGGAATTATTTCAAACGGTCAGCAAAGCTTTCCCATCCATCATTAGCTTGAACCCTATGGAGTATAGATCTCAGACCCTCTCTATGGGGACCAAGCTCCGCCCAGAGAAGGGAAGTGACCATCCCAAGAGCTGGGAGAGCTTCCCTGTCTTGCAGAACTGCCCCCTCTGGAATGGGGCTGAGCCCCTGTGCTAATGGGACCTGGGCCAGGGGAGGGGTGGGGGAGAGAAGGGTAAGAGCGGGGAAGTGAAAGTGTTAGTTGGTCAGTCGTGTCTGACTCTTTGTGACCCATGGACTGTAGCCCACCAGGCTCCTCTGTCATGGGATTGTCCAGGCAGGAACACCAGAGTCTAGCCATTCCCTTCCTCAGAGGGTCTTCCCAACCCAGGGATTGAACCCAGGTCTCCTGCATTGTGGACTGAGCCACCAGAATATGGACAGGGCAGGCTTTAGCAATTTGCCTTTTACCAGGGGGCTTTCAGAGACAGCGTCTGCACCCAGAATCGAGGCGTTGCAAGCCCAGCGTCAGGCGGGACCCTGGGCGGGGGGACAAAACGCAGTTCCCACGACGGGTTGCACGCATCACAGTCTGGGCTTATCCTAAGTATTCATTCACCATTAAAAAGTGTTTCCTAACTGAGGACCTCGGGGGACAAGGGTGAACAAGGGAGGTGAGAACCTTGTCCCCAGGGAACTGACATTCCTGGGGTTTTGCCGGAAGCACAGGGTGACAGGGTGCTCTTGGAGGCCTGGGTGGCAAGAGGAAGCAGCCACGCCAAGGCCAGGGAGTGAGGACCCAGCAGAGGGGCAAACAAGGGCCGGGAGCAAGCTCCGAGTGACAAGGAGAGCGGAAATGCCCCCAGAGGGGCTGGGAGACCAGGGAGGAGTCAGCAGCGGCCAGATCTCAGGAGCAGCCTCTTGAGCCCGACCTTGCCCGGCAGTCACTTGTTCCAAAGCAGATTCTCATTCTGCGGGTCTGGGGGAGGGGCTTAGAGGCCCTGGCTCCGATCGGCCCCAGGTGAGGCCGGCGCTGGCATCCGTGGTGGTCCACGTCAGGAACATCCCGGGACTTGACCCACTCCTGATGCCCGGGCCACGCCCTGCTGGTCAAGTCAGAACTTTATGGCTGGCGGGGGTGGGGTGGGACACGACCCGGGGCTCAGTTGTTCAAAGCCCCTAAGGTGATTCCAGCAGGCAGGCCAGTCTGAGAACCACTGCTGTGGAACATTCTGGGTCATGAGAGTTGGAGTTGTATTCTGGAGGCCACGAGGAGCCCGCGAGGTTGGTCTTGCCTCTGTCTGTGTTGTTGGAAGATCCGCCTTTGCTACTGGCGAGGTTGGGAAAGAGGAGGCTGGAGGACCCGGGAGGAGAGGTGGTGATGAGCTGGCTGGGGTGGGGGCGGGAGGAGGGGATGGGCCAGGAGCGCGCAGGACTCGAGGACAGACCGGAAGTGGGGGGACATCGCAAGAGAGGAGCCGGCGCTGACGTGAGGCCAAGACCCCACATTTCAGTGAAGGGGCTCCTTCCTGCCGCGTGAGGACAGGCAGACCAGCTAGGGCTGTGTGTTGGTGCAAAAGTCAGTTCTGGTTGGATCGGGTTAGACATGTTTGTTAGGACTTCCCTGTAGCTCAGATGGTAAAGACTCTGCCTACAGTGCAGGAGACCCGGGTTTGATCCCTGGGTCGGGAAGATCCCCTGGAGAAGGGCATGGCAACCCACTCCAATATTCCTTGCAGAATCCCAGGGACAGGGGAGCCTAGCGGGCTACAACCTGTGGGGTTGCGAAGAGTCAGACACGACTGAGCGAGTAACACAGGCAGACACATCTGTCAGACCCCGGAGCAGAGACGGCCAGAAGATCACGGACAACCCGGACAAAGGGGGGATTCGGGCCTCAGATCTAACTGTGGAGCCGCCGGCCCGAGACCCCAGTCCGAGTCACTGTCGCCTCCCAGAGTCGGGGGGGGATCTGCAGTAGCTAGGCATCACTTCCAACCGACCTCCTCATTCTCCAGATGAGAACACCCAGACCAGAGCCCCTCAGGTCACACAGCAAGTCAGCTGCGAAGCTGAAATTCAACCTCTGACGCCTAAAGGGGAGTCATTTCCACTCCAGAGCTCAGGGCAACTTCCCCTGACCCACAGCCCAGGGACAGAGTGGCTGAGAGGGCAAATACTCCATCTGCAGCCAGAGAACCAGAGCTGTTAGAAATTATCTACACACACACACACCCACACACACGGACACTCGCACACATATTATCCTCTTTCTGCTAAGTAAAAAAATCAGTAACCCAAATGTCAGCTTTATTACTAATTACGCAACTACTTTATTGCTGGTATTAAAAAAATTGAAGGCTAAAAATGTCCAGGAAAGACTTAATTTAGTAAACAGTCCAGAACAAAGTATTTGTCACCGTGGTATTTCTTCACATTAGAATTTGCTCCGGGTGATTCAAAGCTCTTCTTTAATATATTACTGCAGTCTAATAAAGTTCCCAGGTTCTGGGAGAATCTCCTTGGCCTCGGAAGGTAATTGTTTCAGGAGGTGAGGATTGGTTAGAATGAATGGTGGAGGGGGAGCTTTGCTGAGCCTAAGGGTCCTGGAAGAGCTTGGCTGGGAGAAGGCAGGAGACATGAGTGTGCATTTCATCAATGGATGAATGCATGAATGAGCATGGGGAGGAGTAACTCCCAGCTGGATCACCAGCTTGCTGCAAAGCTAGTCTTAGTTAGAAGGAGTCACCTAAAACTTGCCACTGGTAGACACGAAGGAGAAAACATCAGTGGGCCGATAGCCTTTTGTGCAAAATTGGCCACATCACCTCCAAAGTGAAGAGAAAGTCGCTCAGTTGTGTCCAACTCTGAACAGTCCATGGGATTCTCCCGGCAAGAATCCTGGGGTGGGTTTCCATTCCCTTCTCCAGGAGATCTTCCCAACCCAGGGATCGAACCCAGGTCTCACGCGTTGCAGGCGGATTCTTCACCAGCTGAGCCACAAAGTCGCCTCCAAACCAAATGACGAAGACTGAGATGATGGAGCTATATACCACATAAGGCTGCAGAGCATTTTTCTCATTTTACGTGAAGCAAAGAGGCACCCGAGTAGTTGCGTGAAGATCACACAGCCCGTGAGTGATCTGCAATGGAGAAGCTGGCTTCTGACCACCAGTCAAAGGCTATGGTGTCCCTTCCAGTTTCCAATACCTTCCATCCTCGGGGGAAGGGGCCCCCGTCCTGACCCCAGTCGCTCTTAACCCTTTGCTCCTGGTTGCTTTTCACCGCATTGACTGCTGTCCGTCTGCCCAGCATTGCGGCCAGAGCCCAGGGTGCAGTCCTGAGTCTGCAGTGAAGTTGTGATGCGGCTTGGCCAGTCACTCAACTTCCCGGAGCCTCCATCCCTGTTTCCCCTGGTGCCCTTCTTGGCCATAATGCTGCCCATTACTTGTCCCCTGCACTAACAGGGAACAGGCAGTGGACCTGGGCCAGGGCCCAGGAGACAGATGCCCAGATGACAGACAGGGCCCGGGAGACAGATGCCCAGAGGTTACGACATGGGAACCAGTCTAGTGCCCACTGGGTTCTGTGTATTCACGTTTGGATTCTCCAGGGAGCGCAGCTCATCCTCACTATGGCAGTTTCCTCATGAGCTGGGCTGACACTCCTAATTATTATTTGGAGAGGTTTGGGGAGGCTCAGTTAATTGATTACATATTTCCTTCCTTGACAGGGCATTTGTTCGGGCTTGTCTTTTTTTTTTCTCTCTCTCTTCCCCTGCTAGGTTAATGTTCCTGGGCATCGTGAGTGTTTTGTGGGGACCGTGGGACTAAAGCCGGTCATAACTCTCCCCCCCGCTCAGCAACCCTGCCAGGGGCTTTAGAGCACTTTAATTTAACTTCCCTGGACTTTTGCTTCCCCCACGAGAGCGATGCTACAGCCAGAGCCCTGGGATCTGAGAACTAACAGAAATGCCAGCGCCAGGGCTTATCAGGTCGTAGCCTGCGCCGTACCCTGCCGGAAGCGCTTTCCACACCCTGGCTCCTAAATCCTCGCAGTGTCGGGGCTCTCACTACCCTCACTGGTGGCTGCAAAGATGAAACTCAGAGAGGATAAGTGGTTTGCCCAAGGTCACACAGCCAGTAAGTGGCCGAGCCTGGATTTAAACCTACCAGCGATGTGAGAGGTCAGAGGCAGAACACAGATTCTCAGCCACCGCTCTGTAAGCGCTCCAGCGGTCTTGGGACTCGGGGGGTACAGGACCCCACTCTTGACTGTGATGTGGGTGGATGGCGGCTCTGGTTCGCCTCTGCCCGACTCTGCCCATGGTGACACAGGGGGGTTAGGAGCCTCGGCTTATTCATTGGTCAGAGAAGACTGATTCCAGCCTGACCCTGAGCTGTGGTGAGGGGTGGTAAGAATCCTTATATCATTTCTGAGCCCCTCTGATGAGCCAGGTGCCATGTTAAGAAGAGCAGGATGACATGATCCCAGAAAAAAGACCCCTCACCTCTTCCAAAGGGAGGGCTATTTGCTGAGCACCAACGTGGTTTAAGGGGTTCATTCCCTGGTGGCTCAGATGGTAAAGAATATGCCTGCAATGCAAGAGATCTTGGTTCAATTCCTGGGTCGGGAAGATCCCCTGGAGAACAGAATGGCTGCCCACTCCAGTATTCTGGCCTGGGGAATTCCATGGACTGTGTATAGTCCATGGGGTCTCAGAGTCAGACACGACTGAGCAGCTTTCACTTTTTAAACATTTTCCATACACTGTGTCCTTCCAGCGCCCCGGCATCCTGTGAGGTAAACTGAGCCCCGCATCCCATTTTACAGATGGAGGAACTGAGGCCCAGACAGACGCATAAAGAGGTAGTTGCAGGATGTCCCTGGTGTTTAAGTGGTTCAGACTTCCTGCTTCCAATGCAAGCGGCACAGGTTTGATCCCTAGTCAGGAAACTAAGATCCTACATGCTGCACAGCCAAGAAAATATTTCACAAATAAATAAAACAGCACCAATTGCAATAGCATCAATAAACATGATACTACTTTTTAAGAAGAGAGAGGGCTGCAGGACAGGGTGCGGAGCTCTGGGATGGACCACGGGGCCCAGGGCAGGTGGGAGGGTGGGCCTTCCAAGCCCAGGATGGACCGTGGGGCCCGGGGCAGGCGGGTGGCATGGCCGGGTGCCCGCATACCCGGGTTGCGGCGTGGCCGTGTGTGGGCAGCCTGGGGCTGGGGCTGCGGCAGTGGCGCCTGCTCTGTGAGCTCTCCCCTGTGGGGCCAGACGTCAGGACCCAGCACCCCCATTCGTGTGCCTGCCCCATTGACATCCTCACTGAGCAGACCAGCCTGACCACCCAGTGCCCTGCCCTCAACCCTCGACTCCCTATTTCCCACTTCCCCCAGGGGCATGGACCCCCATTTTCTGGCTCAACGTGAGTGTGGTGGGAAGGCAGAGAGATGGCTCAGATGACCCTCAGAGGCCTATGGGACCAGGGTCCAAACCCATTCCCAGGACCCGTGCCGCCTGCAGGGATGGATCCAGGACTTTAAGCGGCGGCTGGGCGTGGCCAGAGCGCGGGCCCACGTGCTCGGGGACGCTGCCTGGCGCTGTCTTTGCAGGGTCCCGCTGGTGCGCCCAGAGCTCACACTGGCTCACACTCTCCCACGCGCACTGCCGCAGGGGAGGAGCTGCGGCCGAGCGGGATCTGGGCCCTGCCGCCCCCCGCTTCTCCCCACCAGAGTCACTGAGAAAGAGCAGGAGGTGCCCACACGGGGGGTCTCTGGGTGTCTGATGCCCTCAAAGGGATCCCAAGCAGAAGTGTGACCTTTTGCTTTCATCTTTGGAGCTGCCAATGATAATAACACCAGCTCATTATAATAGCAAACATTTGTCTGGGGCTTACTCTGTGCCAAGTGAAAACTCACAACTACAGAGGAGATAACTGCTATTAGTCCCATTTTACAGATGGGAGAACTGAGGGGCCAAGTGATTCGATTCTTTACCCCAGGTCACGTGTGTAGCAAAGGGCAGAGTCAAGACTTGAACCGAGTGGTCTGCAGCCAGAGCACCTGTCCTTCACTGGACCTCACCGCCTGCAGTCACGAAGGACCTGGAATTTAGTTCACTTGTTTGTTGCCGGAGTCTGGGGAATCTGGAGAAAGGGTCCAGCCTCTGGAATCAAGCGGACTGGAGTCAGGAGCCCAGACCTGCTCCTGCTGAGCTGTGGGAACTTGGGCGGAGCGCTCGGCCTCTCTGAGCCCCTGCTCCATACTTCTCCATGGTGCCTGGTTCTACCCCAGGCGGCCGCTCTCTTCACTGCCTCTAACTCGCTGCTGAAAGCCTGCCTTCTTTGCCTCCACAGTGTACCAGCAGAGAACACCAGTCATGAGGGCTTGCAGGTGCTCAGGTCTGACAGGGAAAATCCCAGGGTGCCCCGGAAGGGATGGAGTTGATGGGCATGGATCAGAGCAGGGCCCAGCAGAGTGAGCTGGCAGAGGAGGAGAGACGGCCTGGGCTGTGTCTCTGCACCATTAGCTCTCCCCGTTCTGTTTGTCCCCTGCTTGCCAAGCTGTGACGTCAGGTTGGGAGGTCTGGGGTGGGGAGGGGCAGTGAGTCCCCACCAGCTGCTCCAGCTGCTGCTGGATGGTGGGGGTTGGGGGGGGTCTCCTGGGCTCATCACAAAGCCTCTTCAGATGCCAGTAAATGCACCCCCAGCCTGCTCATGGCTACATGGCCATCCTCTGCTGCTTAGAACTCATCACCTCTTGCTGCTCAACATGCCCAGCCTCCTGGAGACCAAGAGAACCAACTCCAGGTGCCTCTGTGAGGCTTCTGAGGCTCTCCACCCGGACGGGGGTCCCCAGCTACTTACTCCCCTTTTACATCAGGGTATAACATACACACAGGAGACCGGGGTTCGATCCCTAGGTTGGGAAGATCTCCTGGAGAAGGGAATGGCAACCCACTCCAGTATTCTTGCCTGGAGAATTCCATGGACACAGCAGTCCGTGGGGTCACAGAGTCGGACTCAACTGAGTGACTAGCACTTTCACTTTCATAACCCACACACAGGAAAGGGCTTCACCTCATCTCGAGCTTGGAGGATTGTCACACAGGCATATACACTGCTGCCCACTCACCACCCAGAGCAGGATATAAAGCATTTCCAGTATCCCACGAAGTTTCTTTCCACCAAGAGGAAAACGTGATTCTGACTTCTAAATCAACTTAGACTAGTTTTTCCTGTCCTTGCTTTGCACACAAATAGGACCATGCTTTCTGCTTCTGGCTTCTTCCTCTCAGCACATCTGGGAGATTTGTCTACATGTTTGGCATACGGCAATGGCCCATCCCTTTTCATTGCTGTGTAGTACTCCACTGCCTGGATCAATGTGTTCATTTATCCATTTTCCCACAGAGGGACATTGAAGGGGGTTGTTTCAAATTTTTCACAATGACAAATGAAATCGCTTGTAACTTGAGCATTCATCTCTTTCGGGGTTACCCTGTTTGGAGCTCCAGGGAGACAAATGTTCAGCTGGTTTGAGGCAGCCCATATGGGTTTGCTCAAGTCACTGTAATTCCATGCCACCAGCTGGAGGTCTTTAAAGAGCAGACGCTAATTCTTACACAATTTTAGAGGCTAAACATCTGAAATCAAGATGTCACCTGGACCTTTGCTAAGAATAATAAAGCTACAACATAAGGAACGCTTCAGACAGATGGTGACATGATAGAGTCGCCCTGGAGCTGGGCTCCCGGCATCGGAATCCCTTCTACCACTTACTGGTGGTGGGACCCTCCGCAAATCACTGCCTCTGTCCCTCAGCTCCCCGTCTCCAAAATGGGGGTGACGACAATAGTAGACACCTTTTAGAGCGTTTGTGAGGCTTAGAGGAGTTGGAACTGGCATGATGTACGTGAGACGGGAGGGTGGTGGTGACTGCGTGCTCGGCCCCTCACATGGATGTTGGTCTTTGTCACATTCATCCAACAATATTTGCCAAATGCCTGTGGCAAGCCAGGCGCGGTTCTGGGCTCTGGGCAGACAGTGGTGAGCAATCCAGGTAGGCGTCATTATTGCCCCTATTTTACAGGTGAGAAGATGGAGCCCTGGATAGGCAAAGGACTTGAGGCCACATAGCAAGAAAGCGGAGACGCTGGGATTTGAGACCAGACAGTCTGTACTCTGGACCACTTCCTTTATTGCCTTTTTAATCTGCAGCCCCAAGACCCAGAGTCCTGGAACTCTGCCCTGAGCCTTTGTTGAAAACTTGGAAACAATTTCAAAGCAGGTGTCTCTTCCTTTATTAAGGCCACCTCGGGAAGACATGAAAATTTGGCTCTGATCAAATTAGGGCCATGTTGTGATATAACTTTCTATATTCACCATAAAGCTAATAAACTAATAAATTAGACAGAATGAAAATATCATTGGGCAGGGCTGCGCACTAGAGCAGGGCTGTAATTACTCTCGCGGCCGGGGCCAGTTCCTCAGATTTCGCCTTGGCCAAGTCTTCTCAGCTCACCGTGTCCCTAATAAGGCATAACTCACTCTATAAACGTTAAATTGACTTATTTATTTTAAATTGCAGTGGAACTGAAAACCACCTTGATAAACCTATTCTCATGCATCTGCCTTCTCATGAACATGGCCCAACGATTTTTTTTTAACAAAGAAACTATCTGACCTGTTTCAGGCTTCCCCATCTTTCCGCCCAGGCTGGCTGACCCTCCCTCACCGTGATTCCAACTTTAGAGATTTGACTCACCCCCCGGAGGCTAGCAGAGGTTTTCTTTTATGTAGAAAGATGATTCATGTGGAATTAATAGTAATTTTGGCGCTGACATTTACAGAGTGTTCATGACATGGATACCCTGGGTTGGGTCCTCTGCTATGACCTCCGTACACTTGAATGTGGTTAATCCTCAAACATAAGCTGTGAGGGCCATCATTATGAGCTGCTTTTTGCAGATGACGAAACAGGGGATCTGAGAAGGGAGGTGACTTGCCCGAGGCCACAGAGAGGATGACTTGGAGCAGGGCTGAGGTGCAGGCGGGGTGGTCTGAGGCCGAGCCTGGGTTCCTACCACCATCCTCTCCCACCTCTCAGCGAGCCGACACCAATGCTCAGTGCACCTCAGACCTGCTTGGGCGGCTCGGAATTCTGGCTGCAATTCTTCTGTGGGATTTTGTTGTCAAAACAATTCTTTATTTTTTTATTTTGATGCCATTTATTTTTAATATATTTTTTAACTTCTAAATTTTCATGCAATTTTTAAAGGTTACTTTCCATTTATTATACATGTGGGCTGTATATTACTACAAATTACAAAATAATGGCCATATTCCCCATGTTGAACAATACATCCTTGAGCTTGTCTTACACCTGCTAGTTTGTACCTCCTTTCCCCACCCTATATCTCCCCTCCCATCCCTCCCCACTGATAACCACGTTTGTTTTCTGCATCTTTGAGTCTCCTTCTTTTTCTTGTGATATTCACAAGTTCGTTGTATTTTTTAGATTCCACATATAAACAGTACCCTACAGCATTTGTCTTCCTCTGCATTTTCACTCCTCTAAGGCCATTTATGTTGCTGCAAATGGCAAAATTTTGTTCTTTTTTTATGCCTGAGTAATGTTCCATTGTGTGTGTGTGTTCACATTTTCTTTATCCATTCATTTGTTGATGGATACTTAGGTTACTTCTGTATCTTGGTAATTGTAAATAATGCTGCTATGAACTTTGGGGGCATGTATCTTTTTGAATTAGTGTTTGTTTGTTTTTTTTCAGATATATACCCAGCAGTGGAATTGCTGGGTTATATGGTAGTTCTGATTTTAGACTTCAGGAAACCTCTATACAGTTTTCTAAAGTGACTGCACCTGCTTACATTCCTCCCAGCAGAAAACACATTTCTTGAGGCACTCACACTTGAGGAGGCGAGCTGGGGAAGGCGGAGGTCTGGACAAGCAGGCAGCACTTACTGGGGGCCTGGGAGTGCACAGGCATTTACCTGGTTTTCCTGATGGAGATGCAGGCTTGGGCAGTTTACCAGAAACCGTGACGGGCTGGGGAGAGGCAGATGGCAGATAAAGACACAGGGGGAGACGTGTAGAGGGCACAGCGGGGCCCAGAGGCCAGGCGCTGCATCCGGAGACCCGTGGCTAAAGCGAGGGCCAGGAGTGCGGGCGAGCTGGGCGGGAGGGATCCCAGCATCAGGGCCAGGCGCCCTGGTCCACCTGCCATCCCCCAGGCTGTCCCTCCATCCCGAGGTGACCGCACTGCTTCAGCCAACAGCTGTCCGTGAGCTGACGGGAGCCGGCCCATCTGGACCCACCGGATCCAAGACAAGAGGGGACGCTGGCTCGGGCAGGAAGTGTGGGATCCGGGGTGTGACAGAGCCTCTCTCCCCAGGGATGCACTGGGATTGGCCCAGGTCCTGGGCACATATGCCACCTCCCTGAGGCCAGCTCCTGGTGTTTAAACTGGGGGTGGAGATGCCTACACCCAGGGGCTTTTCTACAGAACTGATGCTCAGCCCTGTATCCGACTTGGCTCTCCGGATGCCTCTCAGGCAAATTAAACTCAGACTAGACTCATGCGGTCCCCTCTGGGCCCCTTGTTGCTTGTTTATTAAAGGACCCTGGCATCGCTAGCAGCTGGAAACTCGGGAATTACCCTCATGCCCCTCCCTCCCTCCCTCTCCAGGTGCGATCAGACACCACATCCCATGCCTAATGCCTCCTGCATCGGGTCCAAGACAGTTCATCTCTATTTCCCTAGCTCGACCGAGCCACTGGTGCGTCTCATCTGACACCACTGCAACAGGGCCGAAACCACTCTGTCCATCCCCACACTCAGCCTTCCTCTTCCTGTTCTCCGCTCGGTGGGGCCAAAGGTGTAGACGAGCCGAGCCGCGCCTCCATCGTCACACTCCTGTGACTTTCTCCAGTGACTGCCTCTGTTCTTGGGGAAAAAGCCAGACTCTTGAACGTGGCCGGGGGTCACGGCGGGACCCGCGCCTGCACGCCCTTCTGCGCCTTGTGTCGCTGCTGCCCTCTCCCTGGTCTTCCCCCACCTCCTTAGTGACCGTCACCCCCTCCCCCCGGGTCCTTTATGCTCTAGCTGCCCTACCTGGAGCCCCTCCATCCGCCTCCCCCCGCCCGCCTCATCTGCCGTGTCCTGCGCTTCTTCTGGCCTCTGCGTTCACGTCCCTTCCTCGGAAAGCCGTTCCTGTTGTTCCCCTGCAGCTCGGTCAGGTCCTCCCGCTGTCCATTCTAGGACTGCCCTGGATGCCTCCTGAAGTTCATCACACGATCTTTTTGATTTTTACATTAATTTTTATTGGAGTATATTTGCTTTACAATGTTGTGTTAGTTCCTACTTCACGGCAAAATGAATCAGCGGAATGTATACATGTGTCCCCTCTTCTTCATCACATAATTAAATGGGCTTCCCTGGTGACTCAGGTGGGAAAGAATCGGCCTGCAGTAGGAAACCTAGGTTCAGTCCCTGGGTCGAGAAGATCCCCTGGAGAAGGAAATGGTAACCCAACTCCAGTATTCCTGCCTGGAGAATCCCGTGGATGGAGGAGCCTGGTGGGCTACAGTCCTCGGGGTCCCAAAGCCCATGGGGTCACTAATACAATACGTGTTAATTATATTCAGGGGGTTAGTTCCAAGCCGGTTTGAAACACTAGGAAGTAAGGTCCGTGAGGGCAGAGATCGTGCCTGTCCTGGTCACTGTTGTCTGTCTACCTGCCACTGAGGGGAAGATGTGGACACTCGACGTAGAATAGTTGGATGCATGGACAAATGGATGGAGGGATGTCTGGACGGATGAGTCAATGATACTTGGATGGATGGATGGATGAACTGGCGGGTGGATAGGAGGATGGATAGATGATGGACAGATAGACAAATGGATGGATACACTGGAGGTTGAATGAGACTCTGTATAGAAGCCCCCAGCATAGGCACAGAAAAGTCGTCGGGGTCCGTCAGGTTGGAACACAAACGCCTGCCACACTCCAGTGTAGGGATTCCCCCTCGCCTCTCAGGCTCACTTTCTGGAAGGCAGAGCCGCTGATGGGAAACCACAACCCACAGCCAGTCTGAGACAGGGGTGTGACAGAGGGCAGTTGGGGTCCGCATCCGGCGCCAATCTCTGGGCCCGGGCTCTGCCAGGCAGTGATGCAGAGCAGGGGCGGGAGAGCCGGGGCTCGGTCAGAGCAGGGCTGCCACCAGTGCCCGCCCTCCCTGCAAGCAGGGTCGCCGCCGGGGCCCCCGGGCGCCAGGTCCGGAGCGAGGTCTCCCCTGCTGGGCTCGGCCCCTCAGCGCCTTCCAGAAGCCTCGGCTGCCCTCCCCCGCCGGCCCAGACACCGAGCGGGTCCTTCTGCTCGGAGCTCCACAGACGCTCTTTCATCGGTTGCTCTCTCTGACCTTGAACACCGGCGTGAGCAATTCTCTCACGACCTCGTGTGTGACGCCGCCCCTCCGTCCCACACGGGGGCTCTAGTCTAAGCCCCGGCCTCAGTCCTCCCTAGAATGCCAATCCCTCCAGGTAAGACCCTGACTTGATCTTGTGTCTCGCATCGCCGATGGAATAGCCAGCCTTTCAGTGTGACCTCGGGCATGTTACTTAGCCTTGCTGTGCTTCAGGTTCCTCAGCTGTTAAACAGGAATGGTCAGTTCAGTTCAGTTCAGTTCAGTCGCTCAGTCGTGTCCGACTCTTTGCGACCCCATGAATCGCAGCACACCAGGCCTCCCTGTTCATCACCAATTCCCGGAGTTTATTCAAACTCACGTCCATTGAGTCGGTGATGCCATCCAGGCATCTCGTCCTCTGTCGTCCCCTTCTCCTCCTGCCCTCAATCCCTCCCAGCATCAGGGTCTTTTCCAATGAGTCAGTTCTTTGTATCAGGTGGCCAAAGTATCAGAGTTTCAGCTTCAACATCAGACCTACCAATGAACACCCAGGACTGATATCCCTTAGGATGGACTGGTTGGATGACGGTCTATAATACACGAACAGCACATAATAGCAACCACAGAGTTGTTTTAGGGGATTAAATGAGATAATACAGGCAAAGTGCTTAGAACAGCTTCTGGCACAAACAAGAGCTTTGTGTTACCTACTATCATTCAACAAAGAGAGCCTGAGCGCCAGCGTGTGCCTAGGACGTTCTAGGTTCTAGTTCCAGGTTCACAGTTAACCTTAGAGACAGAGCCCACTCTTCGTTCTGTTTTGTAAAAGTGGTGACATCTCTCTCTGCTGCTCACTGTCAGTGTGACCTTGGGGGCAGGGGGTCACATAACCACACTGAACCTTAGATGTCCCGTGAGTACAGTGTCTGCCCCTCCGCATCTGCTGGGCATTAGAGATGGAGTCAGTAGAGGGCTTAGAACCAGTACATTCTCAATGGCTAGTGGTTAGTATTGTTCATTCCAGATCAGCACCCTCTACTCCAAGGTCTACGAGCAGAGAAAACATCCCATCCTTCACCAAAACCATTATCCACTCCTCAGCTGCATCTTGGGAGGCAGGTGTTATGCACTTGATTTTACAGATTACAGACAGAAGCACAGAGAAGGTAAGCAACCTGCCGAAGGTCACGGTGCTTCCAAGTGGCCGCTGAGATCTGACCACATGTCTGTGGGATGCTACCACCCCACTCTTGGTACTCAGCCGCTCCTTACCTCCAAGAACCAGGACCACCAGATCCCACAGACTTCAAAGCCAGGACAAAGCCTTGAACACCCAAAATTTCATTTGAAAAAGTGAATTCTCTTGTTTGGTCTTGAGTGTTGTCAAGAGTAGCATCTTCTCTCTGTGTGTACCCCAGTGACGTGGTGTTCCTGGGACTCCTGGTCCTTTTCCCTCCCTCACCCAGCCTCTGGGTGGGATGAATGGTATCTCAAAGAACAGCAGAGGAGGGCTGTGTGATTGGAAGAAGCATAAACACCGATATCACTGACGGGGATCAGAACAAAAACGCAGCTACAGCAAGCATTGCCTTAAGCAAGCATGTTCTGTGTGTTGTCTCTCCTAATCCTGGCAAAAACCCATAGGAAAGCTACTGTTACCATCCCCAATTTTAATGCGGGGGGGGGGGGGGAATAGAGGCACAGAGCGGTAGAGTGACTCATGTCACACGGCTAGTAGGTGGAGGAGTCGGGATTCAAAGCCAGACTGGAGTCTATGCCGTCAGCATCACCATCCTTGGCATCCAGAGTGTTGAGGCAGGCACCTGTGGTGAGTCTGGAGCGGACACAGGGAAAGTGACCCGTCACAGCGAAGAACTTCCTCAGAGCCCGGTTACTGAGGCGTGCTGACCGTAGCCGGCTCCTCCCAAACCAGGACCGTGGGTCACACCACACCCAGGCGTCTGTTGGCATCTCCTTGGGTGAGTGTAGCTACTGTTCCGTGACATTAGCACGGGCGTTGCCCTTGGCCCTTCCTCCCAAACCCAGGTGGGCGGACAGCTGCATCTTTCTTCATCCACACTTTCTCAGCACCACCACCAACACCTCCTCCCCACACTGGCGACCAGCAGAAGGAACAGATGGTGGAAGCTTTGGTTTAGAGTGATGCGTTCGTGAACATTCACCAGGCCACTGCTCACTTCTGCGGGCTTGACTCCACTGTTAAGGGTGTGTGTGTGTATGTTTGGGTAAACAGGACTGTTTCTGTCTCAGCCTTATTGAGAATCCAGGATGGTTATTCCAGAATCTTAAACCCAGTGGGGCTTGGAGTGGGATCTCCTCCATGCAGGTGGCTGTTATGGCAGGATCAGCTCTGAGCATCTGATGGTCTCCGCTCTGCCCCTCCCTTCCTCCTTCAGCTTCCCCTGTAAGTCCTTCCTCTCATGGGACCTCACTCAGAAACCAGGAATCACAGGTCAAAGCCAGCAATAAACAAGTTCTGTTGACTCACCCTGAGATTTTTTTTTTAATTAAAAAAAATTAAATCAAAATTAAATCAATGACAAACATTTGAAAATCAGATTTCACATACAAATCTTTATTTCTGACTTCTCTTTTAAAAATGATGATGTGGCCTTTTTATTTTTACCAGTTATTTCCAAATTATAGCAACTGACTCCCTTAAGTAGTAGCTAGATTTAAACCAAGGAATGACCACTTTTTTCCCCACAGTGCACACCACTCTCTGGAGCCTGAAGCTGTATCTATTGGTATTAGTTTTGTGGGTACAAGCCCTAAAAACTCAAAGTAAATGTGTCTTTAATTAAAAGGGTTTTCCTCGTAGCTCAGCTGGTAAAGGATCTGCCTGCAATGCAGGAGACCCCAGTTTGATCCCTGGGTCAGGAAGATCCCCTGGAGAAGGGATAAGCTACCCACTCCGGTATTCTTGCCTGGAGAATTCTTTGGACAGAGGAGCCTGGCAGGTTACAGTCCATGGGGTGGCAAAGAGTCGGACATGACTGAGTGTCTATGACAAATTAGTCAAAAGTTTAGTCTTCTTTCTCCCAAGAGTCCCATGTAACGTCTCCAGAGCACATAGGGTGTTCCATGGTATCAGAGACCCAAGATCCTTCACTTCTGAAGCTCTCTTGTGTATGACCCCCATCTTAACTTTGCCTCAAAGTCTGAGAAGGCTGCTCCAGCTCCAGCCCTTGGGACTACATTCCAACCAGGAGGAAGGGGGAAATGAAAGAAGGAGGATGCACTTCTTCCCTTAAGGTCCTTTCAGGAAGTTACACAGAACACCTTCACTTACATCCCACTGGTCAGAATGTAGTCACATGGTCACATCTGCTGCAAGGGTGACTGGGAAATGTAGTCTTTATTTCATGCAGCCATGTGTCCGGCCATTAGGGTTCTATTACTATGAAAAGAGAAGAGCTGTTGAATTGCTGAACTTTCTCACACAGACCATAAGTAAGCTTGTGGAGAGGAGACCTTGTCTTTTACTTTGTCTCTGAGGTCCTGTCATTTCATTGGTAATTAGCATACATCTCATCTCATGGAGTTGCTCTGAGGAATTCACAAGGAGATGATTGCTTTGTTAAGGCCTGTCTCCCCCAACTAGATAGAACACCAGCTCCAGGAGGACAGTGATTTTTGTCTGCACTGGTCAGAGCTGCACCTAGGGCAGCCGTGTCTAGCCGCACCTAGGAGAGGCCCCGACACATAGTAGGGACTCAGCAAAAATATACTGAATCCGTGAACAGATGTGTCTTGAATGTCGTCTGTGTGTGAGGCACTATGCTGGGTATGAGATGGAGCAGGGAACGAGATGCTTTCCAGCTTTCACATCCCCATGGCATCGAGCCCAAAGCTGAACACACTAAGATAAATACCTATTACCTTGGATGAGATCTCGGTGCCAGCCACAGTCCGGGCGTTTTAATTTTGTTTTGACAAAGAGGCTGATGGGAGAGGCTGGCGTCTCCAGGCTGCAGGCGGCCCAGGGGCGCCCCGGCCTGACCTTCCCCCCTCTCAGCCCCCACGTCCTGCAGGACAGTAAAACATAATTGGCTTGCCCTACTTTTTAAGAGAATCCAGATTGAAGAACTGGGTTTTTTGGTGGGCTGACCTGTTTAAGAGCCTTAAGGGGAAGCTGGGAGTTTCAATTTTCCACTGCCAAAGCAAGGCTGTTTTTAGCTCAGCTTTGATGAAACAGCGGGAATCGGGTTCGGCCCTGGGTCACCCATCAGCTGACCTGGTTGGGAAAGGCCTCCTGAGGGGCCCAGGGCTCAGCTACAAGTTAGCAGGGAAACAGGAGGTTTGTTTTATTCAAACAGAGTAATTGGTCCTGCTTTGAAGCGGCGCCAGGGCCGTCCTGAAGGAGACAGGGAGCGTTAGGCCATGCTCAGATGCTGGGCCCTCTTCACGGGCTCCTGGAGCCAAGCAGACCTGAGTCTCCACCCCAGCTCATTCAGGCATTAGCTGTGTGACCTTAAACAAATTGCTTGCCCCCTCTGGGCCTCAGATTCCTAGTCTGTTCAACAAAGTTTGTCATTTCGATCTCCCTGGGCAATCGTAGTTTCGACGACAGAAGGTCCGGGGGCTGCCGCGTCCATGGCGGACTTTGAGGCTGCCTCCCCTGACTCTGGCCCCGAAGGAAGCCAGGCTGATTGACAGCCACAGTTGGGGGGCGGGGGGCAGGCTGGCTCCAGCCCCAGCAGGTGAGGCTGCTCCGAATCACAGTGCTTTGGTGTGCCATCTGCTTTTCTAAGGGTCAAGAACTGTCTTTGAGCCTCTTTTCTGATCCTTTTGTCAAACTGTGGTTGAAGAGATTGGCCTCTGGGCCACTGTGGTCCCATATTAAAGGGACCCATGTGAAGGATTCTTGCTGGAGTTTGCTTCCAGGAAAAAGTGGCCCCTGCAGATGAGGCGATCTGATCTCGGTCACCAGAAGGTACAGCCGGGCCGCGCACCCAGGGGCCTATGCTGCTGCCTGCAGCTGGCAGGAGGCCCGGAGCAGAAATCATTGCTCTAGGGCCTTACCCTTCTCCAGCCTGAGGGGGTGGGTTTCCATCCTGCCGCTGATTTGCTGCCGGGGGGAGCGAGCTTGCAGAAGCCCAGAACCCGGAAAGGTAACAAGCATGTACTTTCCAGACATCTTCTCTGGAGCCTGACTGCCAGGGTATGAGCCTCAGCTCCGCCATCCTTTGGCTCTGTGACCATCAACAAGGTCTAAACAACACCCCTGTGCCTCAGTTTCCTTTTCTGTGAACTGGGCTGATGTTCCTAGTACCCAGCTCCTAAGGTTGTTGTGAAGGCCGATCTTCACTGACGGGGAAACGCAGGCACGGACGAGGGATCTCCTCGACTATAGCGCGTCAAGGCTGGGAGCGCCTGACACAGGGGAAGCTCCATTATTATTACTACTACTATTTTTCTTATTTCAGAGGGCTTCTGTAAGGGTTGAAAGGGGTCAGTTCCACATGCCTCCCACGGGGTCTTGCACACAGTAGGTGCTCAATGAACCACTGCCATGCAAAGATGAGTGAGGCACACACTCCTGAGGCGCTCTCGGTCCTGTGGCCTGACTCTACCTCACCCACAGTAGGGGCGCAGCCGTGTTCATTGAACACGATCAGAGTGGTCACTGATGCCAGGAAGTGCCTGGGTCCCTGGGACAGCCTCGGTCCACACCTCCCCCCTCCTGCTGAAGGCAGGCTTGTTTGCAATGGGCTCTGCGTCTTCCTGATGTCAGCTGTCACCCACTGCCGGTACAGAGGCAAAGCAGAGATTCTTGTTTAAAAGCAAAGCGCCCACAGGGATAGAAAGGAGGCAGCCAGCACAGCCCCATGGCCTCAGCCTTTCTGCCTGCCTTCTAGTTGCCTCACTGCCCAGCTTCCCTGGTCCGAGTTCCCTTTGGCCCGTTGCCTGGTTTCTAGTCCCCTACTGCCCAGCATCCTTCTCCACGGGGCATACATCCCACGCCATGTGCTTGCAGGGCCTGGGGTGGCGGCGTGGGGTGGAGACGAGGTGGAAAGACCATCCTGAACCCTCGGGCCCTCCCGCCCTTGCCTGTCTCCCAGCCCAGACCCTGTGTTGAGCGGGCTGACCGTGAGGGGCTAAATGGATCAATCAGGATGTGGAGGAGAGAGCGGTTTCCATGGCAGCGGCAAGAGGCTAGAGAAGAGAGGCCAGGAGCCGAAGGGGAGGGGAGAGAGCGGGAGGGGTCAGCACAGGAGGAGCAGGGAGGGGCACGCCACAGGCCAGAGGGGCAGGGATGGGGTCAGGGGAGAGACGGGGAGCTGGGGCTGGGGTTCGGGGCCGAAGCTCAGGGCAGCAGCTGAGCACGATGGGAAGGGCCAGGATGGACGGCATGGTGACCCCCACCTTCCACCAACCGGGCATCAACAAGGCCAGAGCAGCAAGGAACAGTGATTCTAAGTGTCATCATCCTGTATCCTGGTTACCAACTTCCCGGGCATCCCAGGCTAGGATCCCTCCATCTAGAAGTTTCCTTGAGAATTCATCTTTGGAAGATATAATTTGGTTTCCCATAGTCTTTTTCCCACCTTGGAAACAGGTCACTCCCCATTGGCCTACTGGGAAATCCCGGCTGCCATCTCTGGAGCACCCCTCTGGGCAGGAATGAGGGGGCTTCCACGGTGACCTTGTTCCAGCCTCAGAACAAAAGCCTCGCTGTGGCGGTGATGCAGAGGCCAAGGCGCAGCGAGGCAGGCGGGGGACCCCGCGGGGATGAGCTGTGTTTGGATAAGCACCCGCCTCCCCCGCACCTTCCTGTCCAGCGCACAGGGTCCCTTCTCGGTGGAATGCTAGAAGCCAGCAGGGTGCGGCTTGGGGTGAGCCAGCGGGAGGCAAGCGGGTTCCCTGGGACAGTCAGCGGAGGGGCAGGGTGGGGCCTCACAGGCCCCCCCCTCAGTGTAGGGAGGGGCTGTCTCTCTGCAGCACTTGGACCCTCCTTTCAATGCCTTGATGCTCACAGGAAGGAATTGCTCATCCACAAATCTGGGCCGGGAGCAGGGCCCAAGGTGGGTCTGAGGTCCCTGGATGGGGGCTGGGGGAAGACCAAGGCGGGGAGGGGCTGGGAAGGGCGCCAGCCTCTTCTCCCCTTGCCCCCTCCTCTATCATCCCCCCTCCAACTGCCAGCCCCGCCTTTGATTGGAAACCACAGAGGCTTCATCCCCACTGAGAGGTTTTATGATGGAAACCATTTCCAGGTTGAAAAGCGGGATGAAAACCACGCTCATGGCTTTTTAAAGGCTCTGGGGGAAAAAAAGAGTTTAGGCAGTTTCTGGAAAGAAGGGGAAAACACACAAGGAAAACGGGAATACAGCTCTCAGCGCAGGGGGAGGGGCTCCCGGGACTCTTCCAGGCCTCCTGCCCAGGGTCCCGCTCCCTCCCAAGCCCTGGTCCCCAGAGCCCCTCCAGCTGAGACAGCCTGTTCACCTGTACCTGGGGCTGCTCAGGTTCCCCAGGTGAGCCCGCCACTTTCAGACTGCCCAACCCTCGACTGGCTCCTCGGCCCGAGCGGCTGTCTGGAAGCTGGGTCCCCAGCTGTGGGCTTCTGGCCCCTTGGAGCGGTTCAGACGGTCCTTCTCTGACTTGGCTCAGGGGTGAGGTTGGACCCACACTCTCCAGCTCTGCGTTGTAAAAATAGCACCCGATTTTCCCGGCTCTCTGAGACCCTGACTCATAGAGTCTCTGGCGATCATAGCACTAGTTCAGTGAAAACCTATTCTGCCCCCCCAACCCCCACCCTGCGGGGCTCTGTAACCCCATCACCCACCTCAGACCACCCTGCAGGGGGCCGTCTGGGTCTTTCCCAGGGCCCTGTCTGGGTCAGCTGGCACAGGGCGCCTCCCTCTGCGGCCGTGACCTGCTGCTCACCGCTTCTGGACCGAGTCAAGCCACTCTTCTCTCCAGTGTGCTCGTGTGTTACGTGGAAGGTGACCGACATCCTGATTCGCCCGAAGCCGAAGGGTTCCTGGGACACGGGATCTTCAGTGCTAAACCCAGGAAACTCTCAGACAAACCAGAACTTGCTAGCTGGTTAAGAGCAAGGCTGGGAACTTCCATATGGCCCAGTGGCTAAGACTCATGCTCCCCAATGCAGAGGGCCCAGGTTCAATCCCCGGTCAGGGAACTAGCTCCCACACGCCACAACTAAAGATTCCATGTGCTGCTGTGAAGACAGAGGATCCCGTGTGCTGCACCTAAGACTCAGGGCAGCCAAATAAATAAATATTTAAAAAAAAGCCGACCAGGCTGGACGGGGAGGTCTGATACTAAGGAAAACCCCCAGGCTCATCCACGTTCAACCTGAGCCGGTAGGACAGACCCGTTTGCTAAGGGGAAGCTTTCTCCTCCACCGGCCTCTCTGCCTGGCACTCTCCATGGCTGCACACCTGTCCCGGGGACAGTCTCCCCAGTCTGCTCCTGGAAAGGGCTTACCAGAGGAGAACACCCAGGATTCGGTCCAAGGGAGGTGAAGGAATGTTTCTGACTCATCAGGTCACAGGCAGCTTCCCCAAGAGTGCATTAACCGAGGGAGACTCAGGTCTTACCATTTCAGGTGACTTTAGCCAAGTTCACGCCAAATGAGATGAGACCCTTTGCCCTGGACCCAAGCCTAGGCTCTGGGTCCCACTTTCTCGGCTGACCTTGAGGGTAGACTCACCTCCAGGAGGCCAGGAAAGACTGAGGACACTTCATCTGTTTCAGAAGCTGGGGCACGGGGACCAGCTGCAAGCATGGTCCCAGAGGGCGGGCTGAGATTCAGCGTCAGGTCAGTGTAAAATGAGAGTGATGGGGGCCGCCTGGCCAGTTTCGTGGCAGCCCCTGGTGGTTTCAAGGACCCACACAGAGCTGCAAAATCCATCCACCTCAGTCAAATTCCGTTCAACCTTATGTCAATGCCTTCCAGGCTCCGGGTTCCATCGGTTTGGTGAAGCCAATGAAGGGGGACTCCCCAGTGTGTCTACTGGGAGAGGGCCGGTTTAAACAGATGGATGGAGCCAAGGCAGAGGGAGGAGGGCTGAGGACCTGAGACCTGCCTGGAGCTTTTTAGAAACTCCTAAGACCCGGCCCAGAAACCTACTCGAATCTTCATTTGAACCAGATCCCCAGGGGATTCTCCAGCACGTTTGAATTGGAGCCCGGCACCCCCGGACCTTCCCAGGGTCTCCCGTCGAGGATCCCATCCCAAGATAAGACCTAGGTCCAGACAGGCCCTTCCTTTCCTGTCCACAGCTGCTTCCTCAGACCTGCCAGTTGCAACAAATGCTACCTCCAGCAGCCAGTCCATTTCTGACTGCGCGGGGCAGTGTGTGTGTCGGGGGGAGGGGGGGTGGATGGGTGGGGTGTGCAGCCATCCAAGTCCCATCGGGGGAAAGTTAGACGTGGCAAGGGCGGCTGGGTGGGGGGCTGGGGAAGCTGGGGCTGGCCGAGCAGGTGACCCCGGGGCCACTGGACTGGACCAACAGAACCTGGCTGTCCGTGGGCTCCCACCCAGGCTCCGCAAGCTGCACAGGTGTGCGGGAGGGGCAGGTGCCTCGACCCGCACCCCCGCCTTTTATCGGAGAGCAGCGTCTCATCAGCAAACGGTGCTACAGCACCCAAGGCCACCAGGCCTCATGGCCCTTTCTGTTAGCTCTGCGTCAGAGCTCTGCAGAGCCGGCATTCTGCAACAGCGCCTCCAGTGACGTTTCAACTTGGGGAGGAAGCAGGTGTTGGAGGGAGGGAGAAGCAAGGTCCGGGCTTCGGGGAATGTGAAGCCAATCAGGGAAGCATGGCGGGCACAGGAGCAGTAAAACTTCATTCCTTTCCACTTGAGCTCTTTCCAGCAAGCATCATGGACAGCTGGGCAGGCACCCGGCTAATAGGATTGCGGGGGGTGTGTTTAACCTACTTGCAAGAACGAACTATTTCCAGGCTCCTTGGAAGCTCCATTTCTATGCAAACAATGGTTATACAAATGAAAGGCTCTCTCATCTCTTCATTAAAGCAGAGCCTCAAAGGACCAGTCGCTACCTGAATCTTTTCCATCAGCCTGGAATGAGGTACAGTCTACATAAACGAAGACCCCTGCATGACAAAATGCTTTTGAAACAGGGTAGATTATCAAAGTTCGGTTCTGACAAGTCTTATTCCGTTGCTGAATTTTGGCAAGAGATGTGAAGCCACACACCCCTTTCTTCCCTCCATCCCACCCTCCCTCCCTCCTCTCTGGGTTCAGGGCCTGATTAGGAGGGTCCCACGGTCAGACTGGGTTTGGGCTCAATCCTCCAGTGGCTGGAAGCCACGGGATGGTTTTAAATCGAGAGAACAAGATCCTCACTGTGATAAGGCCACCCTGGCAGCAGGCAGCGGACTCAGGCAGGGCGAGATGGCGAGAATGAAGGCAGAGGTGGAGCGGGTCCAGGTGGAGCAGAATCCGCAGGGTGGAGGGAAGGTGCTGACCGCGGGCCACCCGTCCTGAGAGCGCCCATCCCCTGAAAGAAGATGAGAAGAAAACCGGGGTCGGAGGCAAATGTCACCCACACTTGCCGCATCGGGAAGTCCTGCAGCCCCCACCCTCCTTCCCCACCCTCCTTCACACGATGCCAACAGGACTTGCTATTTCAGCTTAGAGCAGCATTTTAGAAGTAGAAATAAGGTAATGTAGAAGGAGCTGCTTCTGAAAGGAGCACCCCAGGTAGAGCGCACAGAGGCAGAAAGCCATAAAAAGCCCAGAGGTCTTCGTATCATCTCTGTATAAAAGCAGTTAGGCTGTGTCTTAGCATTAAAATACGCCCAGCCACGCCACTGCCTGGTGTGGACCCAGGAGAGATGGAAGCGTACGTTCATACAAAGACTTGTCCATGTGGGTTCACAGCAGCTTTATTGTCCTGGCCAGAGAGCAGCTCAAGCGTGCATCAGCAGGTCAGTGGATAGATCGGCGGGGGTGTATCCATGCCACGGGAGGCCGCTCGGCCTTGAAAAGGAACAGACTCGTGACAAAGGCAACATAAATGAGTCTCAATAATGATGAGTGAGAGAAAGCAAACAAAAAACCGGTGAATGTTCTACGGTTCAATTTACATGAATCCCTGGAAAGCGTGAGCCTAGCCAACAGTGGCAGAGAGTGGGTCAGTGGTTGCCTGGGGTGAGGGGCAGAGTAGGGATACAAGGAAACTTCGGGGGGTGATATGTTTACTACCTTGACTGTGGCAATGGCTTCGGTGGTGTGTATACACGGCGTGGGTGCGTGTGCCAAGCCGCTTCAGTTGGGTCTGACTCTTGGCGACCCCACGGACTGTAGCCCACCAAACTCCTCTGTCCATGGGATTCTCCAGGCAAGAACACTGGAGTGGGCTGCCATTTCCTCCTCCAGGGGATCTCCCCGACCCAGGGGACTGAACCTGGTCTCCTACATTGCAGGCGGATTCTTCACCATCTGATCCACCAGGGATATTCGATACTTTATTGTAAAATCAACTTTGTGTTAGATGGTTTTGACCAACTATAGGCTGATGGTAGTGTCCTGAGCACATTTAAGACAAGGCTAAGCTATGATACTCAGTGGGTCAGGTGTACTAAACACGTTTTTAGCTTGATATTCTCAACTTTTGACGGGTTTATCAGGATGTGACCTCATTGTAAGCCGAGGAGGATCTCTGTGGCTCTGTCTCCTTCCATGCTAGGCGCTCAGCACTGCAAACTCAGACGACGCTCAAGAGCTTATTTCAAAATTTTAATCCGTTAATGGCATAGGGGAAAATCTGACAAGCGCCAGGCTCTTCTCTAAGTGCATATGCATTTCATTAATTTAGGTTTCAGGTCTCAGCAAAAGTCCCTTACTGGATCATCTGATTCACCAACAATATGGGAAGAGTAACTCTAAATTCTGCAGCCGGTTTCCTCCCAGCCCCGCCCTCTGCTCCCAAGTCCGTGATCTCCGGTCTGGGAGAATCTAGAACTCTTCCCAGTGGAGAGACAAAGTCGGGAAAGGAAGGATGATCAGAGGCTGTAAAGTCAGGCGGGTGTGGAGAATGTGACTACAGCGGGCTCTGCAATTCAGCGGCCCACCGGAGGTGGAAGAAGGGAATTTAGGGAAAAAAAAAAGACCATCCCATTTCTCCCAGCAGGGAGGGGCAGATGGTTCTTATTACCTGGAGAGGTGGCGAGGCTCAAAATAGAAAATACGCTGAAGAGCAGTGGAGGCAAATTCCAGCTCCAAGGAGCTCAATTAATTTTCTGGGGAAGGAAGATCTGAGAAGCAGTGTGGGGACGGGACTGGGGCTTCCAAAGACCTCTCTTGGTCCTCGGCATCCATGAGACTTGGTTTTGAATCATAGCACCCACCTACTCCCTCTATGACCTCCCTCGTCTCTGGATGCCTCAGTTTCCTCATCTGTACAATGGGGATAATATTATTGCTATATAATACATACCAGAGCTGGTTTTAGACACTGCATCATAATAGGGTAGTGTCAAGGATCCAAGGAGATGGGGTAACACAGTGCTTCTCATTGTAAATCTCTGTAAATATCAGCTCCTCCTAAAGGCTACAAGGTCATGAGGCAGGTATTGGCGCACTCATTTATGAGCTGGAGAAACCAGAGCTCGAAGGAGCCAAAGAGCTTTATTCAACCTCGTGCGGCCAGTCCCGAGGGTGCCTAGCTCCTGGCCCTGATAGCTTCTGCCGCCCTGGTTCATACAGTGAATATTCCTGGAGAACCTACCACATGGCCAGGCTCACCTTTAAGGAGCTTATCTGCTTCCCTGGGAAGGAAGACAAATGGGAACCAATGTGGCATGATATGGATAGGGTAGGTGCTCCAGACAGACACAGCCCTGGGGAGGTGGAGAGGGACTCTGTCTGCACCAGGCATGGGCAGTCAGGGCAGCCTGCCTGGCAGAGGCAGCATCTGAATGTGAAGCCTAAGGGCCACTAGGTACCTAGTGATTCTGGTCCTTTGGGCTCTCAAGCCACATCAGCTCTGAGTTAAGCCCTTGAATTATCCCATATAATCTTCTCAACTGTCTGACAGAGGGGGGTCATGAATGGGGAAAGCAAGACTCAACTGCCAGACTTTGAAAGAGGGCTAGAGGCTTGTCGTGGGAACAAGAAAGGAAGAGTGGTCCAAGCCGAGGGAACAGGCTGGACAAAGATTCACAGATGCAGGGAAGAGTCCTTGGCATCTCTGTGTGACCTGCCCAGGCCCCGAGCCCTAAGGCTCAGCGCAGGCGTAGTGCACAGCAGGTGTGAATACCTGTGCTCAACGAGGATTGCCTACGGCCCTGGCCTCGGACAGGGGGAAGCCCAGGCTTTGCCCGGCCTCGCCTGAGCCATGGGGGGCCACGGGGACAGCCAGTGGGGCCCCAGCTGTCTCTGTGCCCAACTTTTCAAACACACAGTCACTCGGCCTTCGGAACCACTGTCAGTGTTAGTAAACTCCAGCTGCTAAAGTGTATTACACTGAACTCGCCAGAAACCTTTGCCGTTATTAATGGTTTATTGATTGCAGCCCATGGCTGATGAGAGTAGGTCTCCTCACCCCCAGCCCCCTCGGGGACCTGCTATCTGCGGAAGGCCTTCTAGTCAGCATGCAGATCAATGCCACTCAAATCTGCAGAAAAAGTGGGTCTCCCGGCCACTTAATCCACTTCAGGAGGATAACACTGAAGGCAGAGGCTCAGATGAGGTGCTGACAAGAGGCGGATTTTGGTCCAGATCAGAGCTATGGGTGGAAGCTGCTGAATCTGCAGACAGGAGCGAGCATCTGCCTTCGCCTGGGGGAGGGGATGGGGCCACAGCATGGTCCGTAGCAGAGACTCACACCACGGCTTTCTGGACGGTCTCGCCGTCCACTCGTGTTGTAACTCTTGTCTGAGTACCTACCACGATGACAAACACTGTGCAAGGCCCTGGGACACTCTGGGAAACCAGCTCGATGCAGACCCAGCCTTCATGGATTCTCATTGCGTGTGGTGGGGGAGGTGATGTTTGTGAGTCACTAATGTAAGTCACTAAGTTACAATGTAGACGAGGACGAAGGAGAGAGGTGCAGAGACCTGCTCTAAGAGTCAGCTATGGCTACACAACAAGCAGCCCCAAATCCGGATGGTTTAAAGCACCAGCCACCTATTACTGCTCAGCAGGGTAGGGGCTGGCCGCGGTTACTCCCGAGTGTGGCCTTGCCTGGACCAACTGAGCAAGTGGGAGCTCCCTCCACTCACTCTCAGCCTCCATCAGAGGCTTGTTCTCGGGACAGAGGCAGAGGGTGGAGAGAGAGTTAAGTGGAGAGGGAGAGACAGAGACCATTCTTTTGAAACTTAAACTTGGAATTTGCATGCCATCATCACTTTCACCACTATTAGTTGAAGCAAGTCATAAGGCCAAGAATGGGGAAATAGATTCCACTTCTAAGTGGGAGGGCTTCCCTGGTGGCTCAGGTGCAAGTAAAGAATCTGCTTGCAATGTGGGAGATCTGGGTTTGATCCCTGGGTTGGGAAGATCCCCTGGAGGAGGGCATGGCAACCCACTCCAGTATTCTTGCCTGGAGAATCCCCACGAACAGAGGAACCTGGTGGGCCACAGGGCCACAGTGGAGAAGACTCCACTTCTAGGTGGGAAGAGCTATAAAGGCATTTTGCAAGATACAGAGAGGCTGTTAATCCAGGTCACCACCGTAATCAATCCTCCATGGCCACCTAGTCCAGGTGGGCACTTTCTAAGTAACTGTGTAACTTGGAGGCTGTAGCCAGAGGAATAAAATGCAACAATCACAGGAAAACAGACTGTTGCAATCAAAAGTGCTAACTCAGAAAAGAAACTTGGCTCAACTCACCCGTGAGTGTTACTGATAATGGATCCTGGATGGGATTTTGAAACGGAAAAGAGACATTAGTGGAAAAACTGGTGCAATTCGGGTAGAGTCTGGAGTTGAATAAATAATGACGCATTAATGTCGGTTCTTAGTCTGACAACTGTACTGTGATCATGTAAGAGTTAACAAAGGGGGACCCGTGAGGGGTGTTAGGGAACTCTGTTCTCTGTGCAACTTTTCTGTAAATCTAAAATAATTCCAAAATCAAAAGTCTGTTTTTAAAAAGGGAACTTGGCACACGGGAGGAATGGAAGCAACGCCATTGTCACTGGAGGACGGGGGAGCTGAGTGTGGCGGAAACCGGCTGTGCTGAGACTTGTTGGCCCAGATAAGAATCCTGGGCTTCCCTTGAAGAGCAGAAAGAAGCCTCTGAAGGGCTTTAGGGAGGGGTATGCCATTAACCCCATTTGCATTTGAAAAGATCTGGGTTCTACCTGGAGAAGGACCAAGAGGGAGATGAGCAAGGCAGAGAAGCTGGTTACCTGTCCCTCCTGTATTCCAGGTGAGAGAGTTGTTGGCTGTGGAGACACAGGGAAGAGAATGCTTTGGGATGCGTCTAAGAGGTAGAGCATCCAGGACTTGGTCGCGGACCAAGTTTGGGGGAGCAGAGAAACAGGAGATGCCAGCGATGCTGCCTGGAATATCCCTTGGGTCCCTGGTTGAAGGCAGGACTGCTCACGGAGCTAGGGAACTCGGCAGAAGAACATCCAAGGATGTAGAAATATCCCCCAGCAAGAAGCTGCCTCCTTCATAAAGCACCACTCCAGATGTCCCCAGCGCTGTCTGCTGTATCACCTGTGTGTGTCCCCTCCACGAGTCACCTAAACATATTGCGTGTGTGACTCTCGCCTGAACACGAGCGCTGAGGCTGCCTAAACACGTCACCCGTGTCCCTATCACAGCAGTACATCTTCTGCATAGCTCACCTATGTGGCCGTCACCTGTGCGTTTCCACCCGTGTGTCAACCGTGTCGTTATTATTTCATTTTATCGCCTGGGCAGCTGCCAGCTCCACGTGTCCCTGGAGCCTGTGTCTCCGCAGAGGTGTCACCTGGGCACCTGTCACCTGCGCCTCAAGGCGCCTCTGTAACAGGCGCCCATAAGCACCACCTAAACATGCCACTCTGGGCGACTGTCACTCCGCAAGCCTGCCGGGCAGAGAGGCTTTTTATTTTTTTCTCAGGCTAGCTGAGTTACAAACAAAGAAAATAGTTCCCAGAGGGAAAACAGTTCCGGCTGTTTCTGCTGTCACCAGGTTCTTTTCTTCCGAGACGGGAGACAGCATCTTCCCCACCACGTTTCCCTGATGAAAAGCTCCCCATTCTTGAAGTCTTTTCATGACAAGTCCGCAGACCAGGTTTCAGCCTCTGTTTTCTGTGGAAATGAAGATGTTTGCTTACACTAATGGGAGGTGGGCGGCAGGCGGCAAGGAGCCATGGTTAGAGGTGCTGGCTTCCTTCATGAGGCCCCTGGGTGGGGAGAGAGGCTGGGAGCCCAGGGGTGTGTGTGTGTGTGTGTGTGTGTGTGTGTGTGTGTGTGTGTGCGTGTGCGCGTGTGGGCACGGAGGTGCGGGTGTGGCCCGTGAGTCACAGGCAAAGGAGCTGGAAGACAAAGATGGGGTGGAGACAGCGGAAGAGGGAGGGGAAGGAGTGGGCCCGAGGCGCGAGGCTCGGAAGCAGCAGGTGTGAGAGAGGCTGGCTGAGTGGAGAGTGAATCAAGTTGGCACAGGGCTGGGTGTGAAGCGCAGAACCGAAGGCCACCCCTTGGCGCCAGCAGGGCTGGGACAGGCGTGCGGGCCTCAGAGCCTCCGCCCGTCCTTAGCCACCACCCTCTCCCCCACCAGGCCTCTGGTAGGACCGCAGGGCCAGCGTTACGGGGACGGCCCTGTGCTTGGCACTTCCTGGGGTTCCCTGAGCATCAGCTTCTCCTTGGAGTTTTCTGCAGTTGCATGAGAACCCCCAAGATGCGAGCACAGAGACCTTCCTTCTGTCGTGGCCAGAACAGGCCCCTCATCGGGCACTCAATGAGGCCCAGAGCAGGCCGGAAGTCGCTGGAGGACACAAAGTTTTCCCCGTCGCGGCTGCATAGACTCTGAGCTCCAGGTCAAAGCTCCACCCCTTCCGAGTGTCCAGATCTCACTTGGCAGAAGCCCCCTAGCCCCAACAGGCATCACAGGATCCGGGGACCACAGGCAGTGGTCCCTTGACCACCTTAATGCAGTGTTCCTGCTTCCAGAGGTCTTGCAGTCACATCGTCACATGTAATCCTCCCTGCAGGCCACCCCTTCACCCCCGGAGCCTAGGCACAGGGCCCGGATGCTGGCAGTGTTCCGTGAAGTCGCTCCTGCTCCCAGCACGGCGCACGGGAGTGCGCTGGTGGGTCCAGGGGCGCTACTGAGAGAACCCTGGATGGTTGGGCTGTGGGTGTTGGTTTCCCGGGTGCTGTGACTTCCAGCCCCGGACGATGGGTCCCCATGCTGCCTCTCTGTGCCCCCCGCAGGCTGCCTGAGGTCCGAATCTCCGACAACGGCCCCTACGAGTGCCACGTGGGCATCTACGACCGCGCCACGAGGGAGAAGGTGGTCCTGGCATCGGGCAACATTTTCCTGAACGTCATGGGTGAGTGCGGGGCTCTGGGCCCTGGTGTCACCGGGTGTGTGTGCACGTGTGTCTGTGTGTGTGTGTGTACCCAGGCACGCGGAGGGGCTGGCCCGGGAACCACCTGCTCAGATGCTCGCCGTACTGGCAGGAGACCCTCTTCTCGCCTCGGCTTGCCCTTGATGGCAGGGGGCCGGCCGTGCCCCGGTATGACCTGCGGCCTCTCAGGAACCCCTTCTCCTACCAGCACTGACACCCGGGCCTTAGGGAGGCGGGGCCCAGCCTCATCCCTGGAGCCCCGTGGACTCACACTTTGGCGGGCGAGAATTTTACCAGATGACCACCCATGCACCCGGACTCAGCGCTTTGAAGAGGCTCTGATATGCTGATTAGGATGAAAGAGGAACCGAAGGGGCCCTGAGGCTTCCCGGGAGGCAGCAGCCTGCAGCGGCCTCTGGGCCTCAGCTTCCCCTTCTGTAAGATGGGAGTGAGATGCAGGCCAATGGGACGTTCAGGGACCTCCTAACGCCAGACTCTGTGACCTGGTGAGGTCACAGGGAGGAGATGCTGAGCTCTGTGGGCCACTTCTCCAGGTGGAAGCCAGGAGCCATGTTCTTGGAAACACCTGTGGGCAAAGGGCACAAAGTGGGGTGGGCCTCCCCCAGGGGCATGAGACTCCAGGAGCCTCTGGGGCGGGCGAGGGGGTTGAGCCAGCATCTCAGTGACGCTGCACACCCACTGCAGAGAGAATGTCCCCTCCGTGTGCTTCCCGAGGCCTTTCCCAGAACACAGACGCATCGGGGGACGTTAGAAAGCATGCTAGACTGGATGTCAGCATTCCTGGGTTTCCACTCTGCGTCTGTGCCTCCATCTCTCCATCTGTAAAATGGGGACAGGAATACCAGTGCCTGTCTCTGGCTGGTGTGTCCCCATACCCAGCCTCGGCTTCCCAGCTTGTAAAGCACGGCCTTTCCCAAATGGTCTCAGAAGCCCCTGCCGACATTGGTGGGCCAGCCAGGCACACTCTTGAGTTTTGGGTCAGCTCTGCGGCCACAATTCTAGGCACATGGCCTTGACTCCAGACTGTGTGTTCCCTGATTTCCTTATCCAATGATATTTATCAGGGAAACAAAGCTTGCTGTACTCGGGCCATCAGTGAAAGCACAGAGGCCCCGTGGACAGTCACTGCTTCTGGGGAAATGGAAAACCTCCGAAGGCCTGAGGCTCACCGAATCCCGCAGGAGTAGACGTGGTGTGGTCTGGCTTCCTGGGGTCGGGCCAGGGCTGGCAGGTGGCTCTGCCAGGGAAGTCTCCCCTCTGCGGTCACCGACCCACGGAATAGCTCCTGTGTACTTCGATAAGAAATGTTCTCAGTGTCTGGCCCTGAGCTGGTCACATCAAGGAAGCCAGTGAGGAATGAAACTCTTTGTCCCATTGAGGGGTTCCCAGTCTGACAAGGGCCATATTCTCAATTGTTTATTCATCAGATATTTGTTGAGCACCTACTATGTGCCAGGCAATGGCCACACGCTTTCAATAGGAAGCATCTTTGTCCTTGGGGAATGTGAATCCCGTGCATGCTGTTGTTTAGTCGCTAAGTCGCTCATGAGACAAGCCTAAGACACAAGCACAGACAGGTAAGTGAGACGGCTGTGGGCTTATTCTCGGACTCTCAGTGTCTGACCCTTTAAGACCCCCTGGACTGTAGGTACCAAGCCCCTCTGTCCATGGGACCTCCCAGGCAAGAATATCGGAGTGTGTTGCCATTTCCTTTTCCTGGGGAGCTTCCCAACCCAGGGATCAAACGTGCGTCCCCCGCATTGGCAGGCGTATTCCTTACCACTGAGCCACCAGGGGACACTTAGGAGACGACTCTGGATAGTGATGAATATTGAGAAGAAAATCGCGCAGGGTTATGGGATCAAGAGTCACTACAAGTGGAGTGGAGTGGGGGCCAGTTTAGAAAGGGGGCTCGGGGAAGGCTCCTGGAGGCCATGCGCTTCAGTGGTTTCCAGACCTTGCGTCAATTAGACCTCACAGCCAACCCGAGGGGAGGGACTCATTACCCCTCTTAGCAGACGCAGACATGGATAGGCACGAGAGAGCTAGAAACTTGCTTGAAGGCACACAGCAAGAATCACAAAGCCTTCCTGTGAGATCAGGCCCCTTAGTGCCGGGGCCAGAGCCCAGGCCTCTTGACTTCCGGGCCAGCTGGGTTGCACAGATGGAGGCAGTGTAGACAGATGGAGGCAGTGAGACAGATAGAGGCAGTGTAGACGGTCCAGCTGAGACAGTGTAGATGGTCCAGCTGAGGCAGTGCAGACAGTCCGGCCGAGGCAGTGAGACAGATGGAGGCAGTGTAGACGGTCCAGCTGAGACAGTGTAGACGGTCCAGGAGGCAGTGTAGAAAGATGGAGGCAGTGTAGACAGATGGAGGCACTGAGACAGATGGAGGCAGTGTAGACAGATGGAGGCAGTGAGACAGATGGAGGCAGTGTGACAGATGGAGGCAGTGTAGACAGTCCAGCTGAGGCAGTATAGACCATCCAGGAGGCACATGGTCTCACCAGCTCACCAAAGGATCCTGAGCCGGTTCCTGCCCCGCTGGGCTTGGTGTCTTTCTTCGTACAGTGAGGAGGTGGAGAGAGGTAGCCCTGCCCCTCCCCGCCGGCTCCCACGGAGGCAGAGCGGTCTCAGGGGCCAGCCTGGGGTGCCCAGCTGGCCCGGCGCGGTGCTCCCAGCAGGCTCTGGGGGCGGGGCTTTGTGCCTCAGGGCCCCTCCCAGGGTGGGTGGCAGTCAGAGCAGGGATGGGCAGACAGCTCGTGGGATCCCAGTTACTGAGCAGGAGGCTGAGCTACCAGGAGGGACCAGAGAGGGGCAGGCAAGAGATGCCACCCTCCCCCGCCTGTGCCCCCAGGAAGGCTCCGACCCCTGGACATTCAGGGCTTCCCAGGTGGGGCCCGCCCTGGAATAGCCGCCTTCCCCTTTCGGTTCGTCCTCTGACCATCCTCATGCTCAGAGACGGCCGTGCTTCTCACCAGTCTCTCCAGCCCCGTTACCCCCTGTTGGGTCAGGCTCAGCGCTGCTTGCCGGGCCCGCAGGACTGGATACCTTGTCCCACCCTGGCGTGTGCCTGATGGAGGGTGACCCTCCTGCTTCATGAACGTTTTCTTACGGAATCCTAGGGACAGCCCTGGGAGCCGGGAGATGTTGTGACCCCTGTTGTAAGAGGAGACCGAGGCTTTGGGAGAGGAAATCATTTATCTAGGGTCTTAACAGCCATCTGAGGCCAAAGCCTACGGTCTAAACTAGCGGTTCTCAAACTTGAATGAGCGTCAGAAGCGCCTGGAGGGCTTATGAAGATACAGCCCCTGATTCAGCAGAGCTGGGTAAGGCCTGGAAATCTGCATTTCTTACAAGTTCCCTGATGATGCAGGTGCCAGGACCACATTCTAGAACCTCTGGCCTAATCCTCTAAGTCTTCCAAAAACACTCATTCTGTAACATCTCTGTTGGTATCTTAATCTATACATGTATCAACAGCTACTCTTATTTATAGGCAAATGTATTTCTCCTTTCTCCTGTGATTCTCACCTCCCCCCAGACACGGGAGAATATCCCATCTGTTCCACATACAAGATAAGGACACTCAGGTTTGGATCTGAATTCCAGATCCACCATGTGACCTTGGATTCATTAGCCTCCCTGGGCCTCAGTCTCTCCATCTGTAAAATGGGGGTAAGGATGCCTCCTTCCTAGGGTGATTGTAAGGTTTAGATCAGAAAAGGTTTGCAAATACCTAGCCCAGCATGAGTCGGCCAGGAGGCTCAGTAGGGCCTGCCTGCTCTCAGGCACGGGTGTGGCTGCCTCCTCCTTGCCCCTGGTTTTCGCTCTGGCACAGAGAACTCTCATCCACTGTTTCTTATTCCAAGGAGCTTTAAGCCAGTCTGAGAAATGCATGCTCACAGCTTTGTACACCGTGGTCCTTGGAGAGGGGGTCCAGTTCCTGGGTGTTGGGGCGGCCCCACTCTGTCTATCCATCCTCCTGTAGGTCAGCCCGTTCTGGGAGGAGCCAGGATACTCCCCAACTTTGAAAATGAAAGCCACCCTTGACCAGTTTGTGCCAATTCCATGGTACTTCCAGTGGAGCCTTTCACCTGATTCTCACAACAGTCCCTAAGGGGCAGGATTGCTAGTATCCCCAGTTCCCAGATGAGAAGACTGAGGCTCAGGGAGAGGAAAGACCCCACTGGTGGCTGCCCCAGCCCTGGAGCAGCTCAGCTTCTGAGGCTCACCAAGGTCCAGAATGGCGAGGGAAAGGCTGCGAGAGATCGAGGCGCTGAGGATGAGGCCGTTTCCTGTGTATCATCTCCTGTGACCCAGCGGCCACATCAGACCACGAGGCAGAGCCCACACTGTGCGCGCTGTGTGGACCCGGGTGCAGAGAAGCAAGTGGGTTGCTCAGCCAAGACTGGGAGGATTCAGTGACATAATCCATAGTATAGAAGGTTCTGAGCCCAGACACAGTCTGAGTGTTCCATAAACAGCCCCTCTCTACCAACCACTATAAACAGAAGAGATAGACAACAGCCCTCCTCCTGCAGAGCACAGGGAACTGTACTCAGTATCTTGCGATAAACCACAATAGAAAAGAGCACGAAATAGAATATGTACATACGCATCCATCTATATACAGATGTATGTCTGCATCCACAAGGGTCGCTGTACTTGTGTGCATAACTGATCCACTTTTCTGTACACCAGAAATTAACACAACGCTGTGAATCAAACCATTCCTTGGTTCGGGCCAAAGGTCAGGGCCCTGCGCTTTCACTGCCAAGGGCCTGGGTTCAGTCCCTCGTTGAGGAACTAAGATCCCATAAGCTGTGCAGTGTGGTCAATAATAATGATAATTTCTTAAAAAACAGTGCGTGCGTGTGTTAGTCACTCAATCTGTCAGACTGTTTGCGACCCCGTGGACTGTAGCCCACCAGGCACCTCTGTCCGTGAAATTCTCCAGGCGGGAGTCCTGGAGTGGGTTGCCATTTCCTTCTCCGGGGCAATGAGGAAATGAGAATTGGATGCCTCAAGTCTAAGGGAGCCCCCCGGACTCTCTCAGTGTAAATCGACTATGCTTCAATATACATAAACACATACATAAATAAAAATAATATCTCTCACAATAAATAGTGTTCACGTCAGTTAAAAATCAGGTGCAGTTAGAAAGGTTTAGATTTTGCGTCCCCCTCCTCCCCCATGGCTCTCTCCTTTAGACAGGCAGGTTTCAGAAATTAAAGTCAAGTCACGGCGGCATGATGGAGGAAGAACCTGCTTTGTCACACGCACACACACAGTGACCTCCAGGCGAGTGGAGGTCATTGGAAGCTGGGGTCTCCTTTGGGCCACCAGGGACCCTAAGGGCCATGGCAGCCAACAGCAGGGCAAGACAGCTCTGGTCCCGTCTGGGGGACCGTGGGGAGGGGGGCACGGAGGAGCTGGGCAGCGCCCCCCCCCCCCGCACGAGCCTCACGAGCGCAGAGCGGGTCCACGGGAGAGGGGCGTCCAGGTCTGCCGTCACCAAGACCGCGGCCGTCTGCAGCATTCTAACGCGCTGTTTCCAGAGGCCTCGGGGTGGAGATCAAAATGCAAGCGCGGCTGTAATTTCACGCCTATAACATCCCCGCTCTGTGGTGGGGAAAGACATTTGGGAGCCCCTGGGTGACACCGGGGGTTCTCGCCGCACACAGTCATTAAAATGTTTTTATCCAAGCTGCAGATAAATTGTAAGCCAATTTGAAAGTTGCGTGCTGGGCCCAGGAACGCATTATACACCGTCACGGAAGGCTCGCTGAAGCTCTTCTTGGGGGTGTAGGTCACGCGGGGGAGCGTGTTCAGCCTGGGATGCTACAATCAATTAAATGTTGAAGGGCCCAGACACCCCCACCCTCCGAAGTGAAAGAGGCTGTTCTTCTGGTTCTGCCACGAGACCGAGGCACAGGGCTTCCCGGCCACCCTCCCCGGGCAGAGCTGCCTCCGAGGGCGCCTGGAACCCAGACCCAGTAATCACGGCCCCCAGCAGGCAAGCCCTCTGGGAGCTTCCCGTGGGCTGATTCACCACGTGCCTCTCACGAGTGCCTCTCAGAGGAGGTGATGCCATCCCCCTTCTACAGATGAGGGACAGGAGGCGCTGGGAGGTTACGGGGCTCGTCCACGTGAGTGCCAGAGCTGAGGCCCCCAGCAGGTCTGCCGAGACCAGAGCTGAGGTTCCTAACATCAGCCGCTCGGCTTCTCTGAGCCGCCGAGCTTGGCACAAAGACTGTTGGTGACGCAAGTGCCCAGGGAGCGGGGGTGGGGGAGGGACGCAGGATGAGGAGCGGGGACCCCGGGGAGCCTGCCCCCAGCGGGCAGCGCCTCGCACTCAGAACCCAGTGGGGCTCTCGTTCCTTCAGGGGTCTGCAGGAGTCTGGGGGGGGGGAGGAGCACGCCATCAGTGCCCCCACCCTGCCCGCTTCGCCATTCCTGCGCCCAAGCCCCCAGAAGCTGTTCTCCCGTCCCCTACTACCCAGGCCCTCACTGCTCAGGCCCTCCGACCGGAGCACTGGACTCGAAGTGCTCCTGGGTCCAAACCCAGTCAGTGTCCACGTGCGACACGGACAGCCCAGTGCTGAAATTCCTGTTTGGTGAAAACAACGCCAAAATGTCTTCTTTAGTTCAAAACATTCAGTTCAGTTCAGTTCAGTCACTGAGTCGTGTCCGACTCTTTGCGGTCCCATGGACTGCAGCACGCCAGGCCTCCCTGTCCATCACCAGCTCCTGAAGTTTACCCAAACTCATGCCCATTGAGTCGGTGATGCCGTCCAGCCATCTCATCCTCTGTCGTCCCCTTCTCCTCCTGCCCCCAATCCCTCCCAGCATCAGGGTCTTTTCCAATGAGTCAACTCTTCGCATCAGGTGGC
>JADEYB020000016.1:1813205-1875923 GCA_015832495.2 Alces alces
TACAGGTTTCTCAAGAGGCAGGTCAGGTGGTCTGGTATTCCCATCTCCTTCAGAATTTTCCACACTTCGTTGTGATCCACACAGTCAAAGATTTTGGCGTAGTCAATAAAGCAGAAGTAGATGTTTTTATGGAACCCTCTTGCTTTCTTGATGATCCAATGGTTGTCGGCAATTTGATCTCTGCTTCCTCTGCCTTTTCTAAATCCAGCTTGAACATCTGGAAGTTCACGGTTCACGTACTGTTGAAGCCTGGCTTGGAGCATTTTGAGCATGACTTTACCAGTGTGAGAAGAGTGCAACTGTGTGGCAGTTTGAGCATTCTTTGGCATTGCTTTTCTTTGGCATTGCAATGAAAACTGACCTTTTCCAGTCCTGGTATATTAGAAGGTGATTTTGCTGTCCATACAGACAGAAATTTTAAATCTCAAGTCTTCATTCATTCATTTATTTACTAAATATTTATTGACACTGGGTACATTCCAGGCGCTATCGGATATATGGGAACTCAGCTTCGGCAGTTGGACAGACAGAATTCCAAATCCTCCAGGAACAGACAGTGCGGGGAGGGAGGCAGACACAAGCAAGTAGACAGCCAGGACTGCGATGCCCGAGAGGGCAGTCAAGCAAAGCAGAGGGAAGCGGGGTTGTTGTAAACAGAGTGAACAGCAAGGCCTCGCTGAGAAGCTGAGGAGATGGCTCTCCAAGAAGGTGAGGCCTGAGCCATGTGGGTTTCATGCCTTCATGCAACCAGTTCTACAATCACTTACTTCCTCAGCACCTCCCCGGTGCCAAGCATAGTTCGAGGCAACGAAGACACATCTCATAGAGGGAGGCAGCTCATGGCGCAGATGTAGAAGCAAGGCTTGGGGACCTTGCTGAGTCCCCAGGGCTGCCGGTAACACATGATCCTAACCTGGGTGGCTTCAAACAGCAAGAATGTATCCTCTCGCAGTTCTGGAGGCTGGAAGTCCAAGATCAAGGTGTAGGCAGGGCTGTGCTCCCTCTGACAGCTCCAGGGAAGAGTCCTCACGTGCCTCTTCCAGCTGTTGGTGGCTGCCAGCAATTCTCAGCATCCTTGGCTTGTCAACTCCCATGTCTGCCTCCATCCTCACCTGGTGTCTTCCCTCTGAACCTCTGTGTCTATGGGTCCCAACTTCCCTCTTCTTATAAGGACACAAGGTGTTGGATAAGGAACCACCCTCATCTATTATGATTTTCACTTGATTATATCTGCAAAGATCCTATTTTGCAATAAGGTCCCATTCACAAGTCCTGGGGAGTAAGGACTACAGCACGGCTTTTGTGAACAGGAGACAGTGTTAGTTGCTCAGTCGTGTCTGACTCTTTGTGACCCCATGGACTAGAGCCTGTCAGGTTCCTCTGTTCATGGAATTCACTAGGCAAAAATACTGGAATGGGTTGTTCTCTTCTCCAAGGGATCTTTCCGACCCAGGGGTCTAACCACGGTCTCCTGCATTGCAGGAGGATTCTTTTCCATCTGGGTCACCAGGGAAGCCTTATCTTTTGGGTGGGGGGGGCAGGGGGGGAGACACAATTAAACCCACAACAGTGTCTGAGCCAGGAGGGAGAACAGATTCACTTGTCTGATTTCAAAGCCGGAACTCTGGACTCCCAACCTCGTGAGTCACTGTTCATTGTGCGTTTGCTCACCTGCCGGGCACTGTGCTAAGCTTTTCACAAGTTAATTTACTGACCAGGCACGAAAGCTCTGGAAGGCAGGTACTGCCGCTTCCCTTTTGACAAGTGAAGAAGCTGAGAGGTTATACCACTCACCCAGGCCACCCAGCCCGCTAGTGCCAGAGCTGGGGTAAGTGCATCCCAGACTCTTAACTCCACTCTACTGGCAGGCACAGAGTATTGATAAGTATTAATAAAATGTTCTATCTTAGGATCCCTGTGTCTGTTCTAGAGGCTTCCAAGTGAGATTGGCAGAAGAAGGTAACCCGAGGCCACAATGGCACCAAACCACACTATATGCTTTTCCAAACCTCGGGCCGGGGGACACGGCTTCCATCCCAGAGAAAGGCTGTTAATGAACTTTGCATAGCTTGTCTTTTTCATCAGTTATGTTTTACTGAATTTTAATTAAGCACATCTGGTACTTTTTTCCCCTTATTTTTTTCATCTCAATTGATCTTTATTGTGATAGAATTCACATAAGAGATAATTCACTCATTTAAAGTACATGAGTCAGTGGTTTCCTGGCCAGGCCTCCTGGAAGTAGGCTCAGCCTCTGTCACCCTCCCCACCCCAACCTGCTGATAGCCCTTTCCAGCCCCAGGGTGAATTTCTTCTAATGGACTGAAAGACTCAGAGTCCAGAAAGAAATCCTCACATCTGTAGCCAGTTGATTCTCGACAACGATGCCAAGACAATTCTGTGGGGAAGGAAGAGTTCGTTCCAAAAAACGGTGCTGAGACAACCAGATGGCCACATGCAAATAATAAAGGTGGACATTCCCTCACATCATGTGCAAAAATCAACTTGAAATCCATCACCAATCTAAATGTAAGAGTTAAAACTACAAAACTCTTAGAAGAAATGCATAGGAGAAGATTGTGACTGTGATTCCATTGATCTGATGTCTATCTCCAGTGTGATTCTGTTGCCCCTTTGATGTATGACTTGAGGCCACAAGCCCACGAGAAGCCTCCCTCCTTCCCCCTCACACCCCGCCCCGTGGCCATTTCCTGGAGCTTTCCCATTAGGAGGCACTCACCCTGGGGCTGGTGAGGCTTATAGGCCTGCATAGAGGGTGACGGAAGCTGAGCCCACTTCCACGAGGCCAGGCCAGACCCAGGGATTTCTGGAGAGATCTGGAACTCTGCTTTCTAAAACCAGATTCTTTTATTTTTTAAAGGTCATCCTCCATTTATAGCTACTATAAAAGTTTGGTTATGTTTGCCCTGTTGTACGATGTATCCTTGTAGCTTATTTCTTTTTAAATATTTATTTTCTCGTGGAGAAGAGTTGACTTACAATGTTGTGTTAGTTTCAGGGATACAGCGAAGGGATTCAGTTACGCACGTGCGTGTTTCTCTGCTTTTTCAGATTCCTCTTCCTTTAGGTTATTGCAGAATGCTGAGCAGAGTTCCCTGTGCTATGCAGTTGGTCCTTGTTATCTGTTCCATATATAGTCATGTATATATCGGGCTTCCCTGGCGGCTCAACTGGTAAAGAATCCGCCTGCAATGCAGGAGACCTGGGTTCGATCCCTGGGTTGGGAAGATCCCCTGGAGAAGGGAAAGGCTACCCACTCCAGCGTTCTGGCCTGGAGAATCCCATGGACTATACAGTCCATGGGGTCGCAAAGAGTTGTGAATGACTTTCACTTTCTTTTCTTTAATCCCAGACTCCCGATGTCTCTCTCCCCAACCCCTTGAGCTTATTTTATACCCAATGGTCTGTGCCTCTCACTCGCCCACCCTTATACCCCTAACCCCCTCCCCCTCCCCAATGGTGACCATTAGATTGTTCTCTACAGCTATGAGTCTGCTTCCTTTTGCTATATTCACTAGTTTGTTGTGTTTTTCAGATTCCACATATAAGTTATATCACACAGTATTTGTTTGTCTGACTTATTTTAGTATTTAGCATATTTAGGTGTTTAGCATAACACCCTCGAAGTTCCTCCATGTGGCTGCAAATGGCAAAGTTTCTCTTTTTTGATGGCTGAGTAGTATTCCGCTCTATACCACATCTGCTTTATCCACTCATCTGTTGACGGACACTGAGGTCACTGCCGTATCTCAGCATTATTGTGAATAATGCTGCTGTAAACCTAGGGGTACGTGTATCTTTTCTAATTTGTGTTTTCAGATATATACCCAGGAGTGAATTGCCGGGTCCTACAGTCGTTCTGTTTTTAGTTTTGTGTAAATGGGTGCAGCCGTTCTTGAAAACCGTAAGGCCAGATTCTGGAACTCAAGTCTCTAGATTCCTAGCCCAGTGTTCCCGTCTAAAACCAGGAGCATCTCCCCAGGACCAGTTACTGGACTGTCGGGAACCTCTCTTGACTTGAACAGGAGGAGTGTCTCTGGCTCCAAGGAGGATGTGGGGAAGTGAGGGCCTGGGCCGACCCGTGCCCGTCAGAGGCCCACTGCTGCAGAGCGAGGCTGCAGCCGGTAGGATCCAAAGCCTGCCCGCGGGCCAGGCCGGCTGCGGGGCCCTGGCGGCTCTCTGCAGGACCAGAGACCAGCCGGGCCATATGATGGTCCAGGGGCAGGCCAGTCAGCAGAGGGAGGGGGCTGGTCTGAGAATCCCTGGAGGTCCCCAGGCAGGCGAGCTGGGAGGCGCTATTCGGAACCGTCCCTGCAGCCCCGACCACAGTCCAGGTCGCCTGCTGGGTGAAAAATGATAGCTCTTTTCAAGGGACGAGCCACCTGCTGGGCTTGAACTAATCACAAGAAGCAGCCCCAGGCGACTGCAGTGGCCCCGGGCTCCAGAGAGCACTGGCCGCTGTCAGGAGGAGATGGTGGGGGTCCAGCTGGGAATCGGCCAGAGCTGCAGAAGTATCCTGGGGTGCGGAGGGGAAGAGGGTGTGAACCCAAACCTCCACCTCCCGCTCCAGACGCCCCCAGGGTCCTGAGGCCCTGACCCGGGCGCCTCTGTCCACCAGGCAAACACTGGGCTCCTCCAAGCCCTCTCCCGCCCCGCCCCCCACCTCCCCAGCCGCCGCGGGTGAGCGACGGTAAATGTGTGCACGTGCACGTGCGCACTGTCGTGCCCAGCTCTCTGTGACCCCCTGGACTGTAGCCCGCCAGGCCCCTCTGTCCATGGAATGCGGGCCTGAATACTGGAGTGGGTTGCCATTTCCTACTCTGGGGGAATCTTCCTGACCCAGGGTTCGAACCTGCATCTCTTGCATCTCCTGCATTGGCAGGCTGATTCTTTACTGGCTGTGCTCAAACTGGGAATAGGAGAAGCTGGGTAACCCCAATGGAAGAACTGCTCCTCTGTTCAATAAGTTGACTAGAAACAGCGCTTACCTCCCAGGAGAGTCGATGGCTGGTTAAGGGTACAGGCCTCGTATTCAGCCATAATTTTGAAACCCAGCTCTGCAACTATGAGTAACAGGAGCAGGAAATCTTTACTGAGCATTTACTACACTCCAGTATTCCTCCCTGGGAAATCCCACGAACAGGGGAGCCTGGCAGGCTATAGCCTCTGGGGTCACGAAAGTCAGACAAGCCTGAGTGACTAAACAACAGCTGCAAGACCCCAGGCATGGCCCTGCTTTACCCCCACTCCTGCGTTTGTCCGAGCGGACCCTCGGGCAGGGGCTCCTGTTTACTCACATGTTTTACACCTGCGAAAATGGAGAAGCCAAAAACCGCCCAAGGGCACGGGTCCAGCAAGGCTAACTGGGACTCAGACCCAGGCAGGCTGGCTCCAGAAGCAGTGGGTTAGAGGGCTTACCGCTACCTACACTGACAGGCAATTTAACCTCCCTGAGCCTTAGTTTTCCTGTCTGCTAAATGGGGATGACAGAGGCACCTTCTCTGTTGGGCTGTGGTATGTAAAGGCTTGTGTCCCAAGCTCATAGTGGTGAGCATTCATGCAAAGGGTAGTTACTCTTCTCACCTATTTTGCCTTAACGGGAAATGTCAGTGGGTCCAGGGAACAGGGTCAGAGATGCGGGAAGTGACATCAGCCCAGCGGGAACCCTATAAGCCAGGCAGTGACAACTCTGGCCTCTCACCCTGCGCCCTGGTGAAGGAGATCCGGAAGGGACTGACCCAGTGCCCTGAGTCCAGTCCCACCCATTATGCAATCTTGCCGTGACTTTTCCTCTCTCAGCCTCAGTTTCCCCATCTGGGAACTGGGGGTGATGAAGGTTCTATTGGGGAATAATGAAGGGTCCCCCTTCCTAGGGCTGTTGTGGGGCATAAGGACGATGATGCCTTAGTCTGACCTGCTGGTAGGTTCTGGAGGTGGGGAGGGCAGTTTGGGAGGGGAGATTTGGCAAAAGCCAGCCCAGGGCTCAGGCAGAAGAGGCTGGACATGCCAGACATCTTTAGACAGAAGCTGCAGGATATGGGGACCAATTGGAAAGCTGGGAGCAGATGTGGAGGACGTGGCAAGACCTGGGCAGGGCTGGAGATGCTCCCTGGAGAAGGTGCCAGTGAAACCACGAGCCCGCACTCAGCAGACAGCAGCCGAGGAAAATGGGTCACTGGAGTGGAGGGGACAGGGCGGCAGCCCTCAGGACCTCTGCAGGCCTTCTCCCCACCAGTCGGAGCTTCTAGACAGGCAGCAGGGAGGCTGAGGCAGCTGGCTGGGCTTGGCTGCCAGAGGGAGGGTGCAGCCCGGAGGACTGAGGCTGGAGCGGCCAGGATCTCCCAGAACGGACACGGAGGCTGTTCAGAGGCTGAGCGCTGCAGTCTTAAGTGCCTGGACCTGGCCGGGGACCAGGAGAGAGGATGCGCACTCTGCCCACCTGCCCGCCACGGGCCCCCAGCCAGCTGAGGTCACCTGCTGAAAGCTCATTCAGAGAGGGGCTGAACAGATGGGTCTGGGGCTCAGAGGAGCACTTTGGAGTTAACTGGGCTGGGCCACGCATCAAGGACGGTCACTTCCCAGCCTCAGCCTCGAAGGCCAGGGCCTGCTGACTGATCCCTGGATGGGCTTCCGGGATCCTCCATCCCTGCATCTCTGAGCACAGCCCTGCAAAGGAGGCATGCCCCTGACTGCAGCCCACTCTGAACTCAGCGGCAGGCCCAGCACAGCCCATTAGCCCCCCAGTTCTCCCATCCTCAGGTGACCCTATGCTGTCTCAGTTACGGAGGCAAACTACCGCTGGATCAGAGAGGGCAGGGCATCTGCCTGAGGTCACACAGCTGTGAGTGGGCTGGGATCTGAGCTCAGGGCTGCTGAACGCCAGAACCCCTGATTTTTCCATGACACAGGCTGCTGGGAAGATGCGAAGACACTGCTCCTCCCTGATGTGGGGCAATGGGGCAGCCATCCGGGCCTCGGCCAGGTACCAGGGCTCATCTCGATAAGACAGCATGGGACACTTGGGCTGCTCTCTCAGCTGCTCCTCCTAGGCATCTGGGAATTCAGCAAGATCGGTGTCCCCATTTTACAGCAGAGAAAACCGAGTCTGCGCATAAAGGGAAGCCTAGAAGAGGAACCTGAAGCTTCTCTGATTACCCCTCTCCCTCCGTGGGGACGGGAGGCCCTGAGCTGGGGATGGAGACAAGGCCCTTCGAGGCACAAAGGGACCGCTGCCTAACCCCGCTGACCATGATCACGGCTGCAAGGAGCAGAGGGCTCAGATAAGCCACAGGCGCTGTTTTCTGCATCTTGTCCCTGGGACCACAGGGCTGAATCACCAGCCCTTCTCTGAGGGAAACGCACAGGCCATTTGCTCGTTCATTCTTCACACTTACAGGTCTTTGATCCAACCAATATTTATAAGCCCCTATTACGGGCCTGCCATGGAGGAAGGACCGAGAGCCATCTTAGTATGGGATGACCAAGACTTACGATGCTGCCGTTAGTCACTCAGGCGTATCCAACTCTCTGCGGCCCCATGGTCTATAGCCCACCAGGCTCTTCTGTCCATGGGGATTCTCCAGGCCAGAATACTGGAGTGGGTTGCCTTGCCCTCCTCCAGAGGATTTCCCAACCCAGGGGTCAAGCCCAAGTCTCCTGCATTGCAGGCGGATTCTTGACTGTCTGAGCCACCAGGGGAGCCCCGGGACATACAATATTAGTGATGAATTTTGTAGTTACAAGGAGGCAACTATAGCTTCAAGGACTTTATAAATGGATTTACTCTTCACAATTCTAGGAGGTAGATACTTCCGGCACTCTCGTTTTAATAAACGAGGCAACTGAGGCCCAGAGAGGTTAAGTAACTCACTCAAGGTCACACAGCAAGTGAGTGGGCAGTAGCCAGGCTGCCTCGCTAGGGAGCTTCTTTATAGCCTCTCACAGAATGGCCTGTCATGCCCTCCTTAGCTGAGCTAGAGATTCATCTGCTCCCTGAAATAGTCCAAGCAGGTGGCTGCAGTCCCCCAAGTCTCTCCAGCTCCCTGGACCTTCTGCGTCTCACAGATCTGGCCTCTCTCCACCTACTGTCCACCCAGCTTGACTCTTGCGTCGTGATCCCACCAGAGCAGGCCTGCAGGTGTGCTGTTAAACCTTAACAAGTGTGAGGTCCACGCAAAGCTCTATCCTTTCCACCCCTGGGAGCTGGATTTAGTGTTTCTGGCAGAAGGTAGACCTCCCTGCCTGGGACAGGCCCCTTAATTACGAGTGATCTGTGGCCGGTGAAACTGTAGTGCCTCGGGCCCAGTGATTTAAGGAACAAGCTCAAGGCTGAAGTTACAGGTGTTGCAGGAGCCGGGGGAGCCGGCTGGGGCGGCCTGGGAAGCGTTGAGCCAGCCCTGGATGTGTCTGCTGCCTGCAGACCTTCCTGGGGTGAGGGAGGCGATCCCACCGCCTCACCTACAGAGGGGAAAACAGGCCAGGACCACGCTGCTCGTGCGCTTGGCCTGGGAGCCCGCACTCCTGCCTCTGCCGCCAGCCTGCAGTGAGCCCCTGGCCTCAGCCTCCCCATCCGCACACAGGGAGGCGGGGTTACCTCACTCACTCTCTCGGAGTGAACATCTTCACACCAGATGGTCTTAGTGACGAGAGCTAACACGGGTGGACAGCTTGTTTAGTGCCAGGATTGTGCTAAGTTCTTCATGACCGTTTTCTTGTTTAATCATCAGTGGGTAAGAGAGTGGTTGTGGTTATTCCCATTTTACAGAAGAGGAAACTGAGGCTCAGAGAGATGAAGCAAATGGCCCAAGACTGCACAACTAGCAAGTGACCACATGGAGGAGATTCTCAGCCCTTCTCTCTGACTCCAGAACCCGACCTGATCTCTAGGCTCTGGGGATAATGAGAAGGACACAAGGAAGGCCCAGTGTTTGCTCTGAAGGAGCCCCCGAATGATGGGGGAGACAGAGAAGGCCACAGGCTTCCAAAATCCCAGCTGATGGGGAATAAGAATGGCGGGGGAGGACTAGGTTGCAAGGTGAGGGGTGTGGGAGCTCCAGGAAGGGGGTGTTCCTCCAGGGGGTGCATCTGGAAGGCTTCGTGGACAAGGCGGTGTGGAGCTGGGCCTAGGAGCTTGGGGCAGAGAGGCCAGGGGGCCGTTCGGGCCGCAGGAGCCCTGAGAGCAGCGGTGTGGGAGCAGGAACGCCCAGCAAGGATCGAGCACTCCTCTGTGGCCGGAGCCCAAGGAAGGAGCCAGGAGTAAGATGCCGGCACAGCTGACATCGGCTCAGGCTCGCCAGGCGCCAGGCCAGCTCTAGGCTCCTCGCGGCAGCCGCCGGCTTGGCCTGCTAGGGTCCAGGCTGCCGCAGGTCAGCAGCGCCCAGCAGCCACGGCCCCTCCTGTATCTGCGGCCGCTCCCCGCCGCGCGCGGCCTCCCGAGCCCCGCCCCGTCAGGCCAGAGGTGGCGCAGGACTCTCACAGGAGCGTGAACCCGCGTGAGCCGCGCGGGTCAGGGGCCCAGGGTGCGCGCTCCTTCTGAGAATCACCCTGAAACGATCCCCACCTCCCGGGCCCGCGGCACCGAAAAAGCCGGGGACCTCTGCTTCACGCAGTGCTCACCGGGGCCCAAGCGGACACGGAGGGTTAGGCACTCGCCGCGGTCACCCCGCTAAGAGGCGGCGGAGCCGGGAGCGGAGCCTGGGCAGGCTGACTCCCGAGCCTGCATGCGGCAGCCGCGGTGCCCGGCCCCGCAGGAGCAGCGGGAGGAGACGTGAGGGCCTCCCGGGAAGCCTTCTCGCTTGCCAAGCTGGCATGGGCCCTGGCTGCCCTCTGGGTCTGGGCCGCGTCTGTGAGGCGGGAGCAGGGCCCTGACACCCGTGCAGTCTGTCCGGGATGCCGGGCCGCCGCTGTGGGCCTGGGACGCTCCTGTGGCAGCCGTGGGATGTAGGAGCAGGGCTGAGGGGAGATGGTCTTCCCTGAGGAGCTCCGGCCAGCCGTGCCTCCCAGCTGGGTCTCCCTGGATCCCAAGCACATGAGCGGAGACACCCCAACTCCTGAAGCTCCCCGTCAGGAAGGCCTGGGCCCTGCTCTGCTGGCCCACCCCGCCGTCTGACGGCCGGTCAGGACAGCCCTCCTCTCCAGCCGTGAACCCTCCGGCTGCTGCCTCGGGGCTCCCCATGTAGAGCCACAAGCTTTGTGAACTGGAGGGGGCCTTAAGACCCGCCTAGGCTGGCCCCTCACCTGACCACAGAGGAAACCGAGGCCCTGAGCCAGACCCCACACAGCAGGGGAGAAGCAAGGCCGGGCTGGGGGCTCAGGCCCTAACCCTGGTCCTCACTGGCTGAGCGGCCATGAATCAGGGCCTCTGTAAAATGGAGACCATAAACCCTTACTTCCGGGTTCTGCGAGGCTCTGATGCGTTGGCGCTCAGCATGGACCCTGCCTCAGATGAGCAGCGATGACAGTCAGCGGCCTCCCACCTGCTGCGTGACTTGGGACCCCCTGGGCCCCGGAGTCAGGGCTCAGAAGAGGGTGCTCAGTGAGCAAATCCATGCCCCCATCACCCCACAAACAGCACAGCCCCTGCTCGCTGAGATTTACTCTGCGACGTGTGCAGGGTCAGCAAAGCCCAGACGCTGGTCAGCCCACAGACGGAGGTTACTGTTCGCAAGTCTGATGGCCAGTGGAGGCAGGGGCTTAGCAGATACCAGGCATCCTGCAAAGCCTGCCACAAACATAAGCCCTATGAGACAGGTCCTGTGTGATGCCCGTCTCACAAGTGAGAGAATCGAGGCCAGAGCTGAGCAGGCAGGAGGTGAGCACAGAGAGCTCAGAGGTGGCACAGTGTGGCCCAGGCCACAGGGGCCGTGAAAGGCCAGGGGAGAGGCTGCGGGGGCTGGACTCCGGGACGCCCCCACTCCCAAGTCAGGCCACCCCACCCCGGCCAGGAGTTAGATCCCCGCTAGGAACGAGCTTGGCTCTGCCTCGCCCCGCTCTTGGAAAAGACGCAATCCGATAGATGTGTAATAGAGCTGGTAGAAATAAGTGTTCATCGACAAAGCTGAGTGATGGCCTCACGAGTGTTCATTGTACAGTTATCTGTGCTTTTTGATAGGCTTGAATATTTTCATAGTAAAATGTCAAGGAGGAAAAATAAAACACACAATCCTCTTCGCACAAAATGCCCCTTCTCCGCAGCCCTTCCCCTCCCCTTCACCCTCGCCTCCCCTGGAAATCGCTTTATGAGACTCAAGCAGCAAGAACGATTTACTTGCCCTCTGACTCAGGAAATCAATCCTAAGATGCTGACAGGACTAGAAAGACTCTGTCTGCAGAGCCCTCTGGGAAATCTCCCACTGGAACGGAGGGCTCTGAGCTGGGGATCTGGGGGCCTGGGGGCTCTGCTGGGAGGCTGGTGGCCACGTGCTCCAGCCCCCACAGGCGCCCGCAGGAAGGCGCTAACGTCACCCTCACCTTATGGGGGAGGCCCAGGAAACCAGCACCCACCTAAGGGACCCACTGCCTGTGAACGGAGAACCTGCGACCTGGGGGCCAAGTGACCCCAGTGCGGGGTGGGGAGGGCCAGGGGCGAGCTCTGTTCCAAGTCTCCGAACGCCGGGGCGTGATGCTGGCGAGGACACAGTTCTGCTGGAAGGGACGAGGCTTTCCTGGGCTGGGGAGAAGGGCTTGAGACCCACCCAGAAGCTCCAAGCTCCAGCCCGTTGTTCTCAGAGGCTTGAGGGGTGGTGGTTAATGAAACAGCCTGATCTTGAAGTTGAACTTGAGCTGGAAGAACTTGAGCTGAGTACCACTGCCACGGGCAGGATCTCAAATGTGCTTGTCCGCTTGCCAAGGCCTCCCCAAGCTTCCGCAGGCTTCCAGAGTCTTCTTTAATAAAACTACAACGATGCAACCTGGTGAAATCGCCCATGTGTGTAATACATACCTCTGGAATACACTGGAAACATCCCCCACGTAGCCAGCCTTGCTGCTATTTAAAATGGGCTCCTGTCACACCCCATAGATTTCATCTCTGCCCAAATGGCACCTATCATGGGCCTGAACACATTCACTCTATTGCCACATAAACTACAATGGTGTGGCGTGGCGGGGGCAGTTCTCAAAACACGCTTTGAGAACTTCTGGGTTAAAGGCATTGGTACGAAGTAGCACTAGCATGAAATTCAGATCCAAGAGCAAGTCCTGTGTCCTGGTCTCCCCACCACACTTTGGGGGTGTGTGTGTTTGTATGTGTATATGTGTGTGTCTGTGTTATGCATGTGTGTTTACATGTATATGGGGCTTCCCAGGTGGAGCTACTGGTAAAGAACCCGCCTGCCCATGCAGGAGACATAAGAGACGCAGGCTTGATCCCTGGGGCAGGAAGATCCCCTGGAGGAGGAAATGGCAACCCACTCCAGTATTCTTGCCTGGAGAACCCTATGGACAGAGGAGTCTGGTGGGCTACAGCCCACGGGGTCGCAAGAGTCAGACATGACTGAAGTGACTTAGCATGCGCACACATATGTGCATATATGTGTGTGTCTGTGTGTACGCATGTCTGTGTATACATATATATGTATGTGCATGCATTTCTGTGTGTATCTGTGTATGCATATGTGTATATATGTGTGCGCGCGCGTGTATTGTGTGTGTGTTTGTGTGCATATATCTGTGTGTGTGTGTGTGTGTGTGTGTGTGCGCGCGCGCAGGCACACGTGGGATTTTATTTCCCCATCAGCAGTAGGTCTCTACCCAGCCTCACCAATTCACCGCCTCCCACGCTCAACCCCCTCTCCCCCAGAGCAGCCAGCCAGAGCCTCCAGTTGGGGCTGTTAATTTTATCTCCCACCACTTGGAAAGCACAACATCTGGCAGGGGAGGGGCAAGGCAGGTGAGCGGTGCCGGCAGCCAGCGCTCTGCAGAGAGGAAGGCGGGTGGATGGGTTGTGCCCGCAGCCACTGGGGACCCTTGTGGCTCCGCCCCACTCAGAAAGGCCCCCACCTCCAGGCAGGGAGGCGCTGACCCCGCCAACGACCCAGGCCCGGATTCCCAGCGCATCCACACGCGGGCTCCCGCCCGCTCCCAGGGCTGGGGGCTGCGACTCGGCTCAGCAGCCGCCACATACAAGGGCCCATTGCAGCTCGTGTAAGTACAGACGCTGCGTTTCTCTCTCCTGTCACTGACGGCGGCTCCACTGGGGGCTTGTTGTCAGTGTTTTCTCCCCTTGGCTGCCATTACTGCTCAGTTCAATATTTAATTTTCCCATAAAGCGAAGACTTGTGCTTTCTCTTCTTTTTCTTGCTGGAGTTCCCCTCCTGCTGGGGGCATCTTGCTTCCTCAGGCTTCTGCTGGGAGAGAGGGGCGTGGGCATGGCTGGGATTTCAGTCCTTCTGAATTGGGCATGGGTGGGAGGGCAGGACACCTAAGTCCCTCCTCCCAGCTCATTCATTGGACAGATGTGTACTGAGCAAACCCGTTTCAGGCTCTTGGGTTGCGTCAGTAGACAAAAGAGTTTCTGTCCTCATGGTGCTTACGTTCTAGTCAGGAGTGCTGGGAAAAAGACAAGTGTGTGAACTAATACATGAAATAACTACACCTCATGATGTGCTCTATGAAGAAATGCCAAGTGCTGTGACAGGTAACAGAAGCAGCACCTCGCTTGGACTGGGAGGCAGCATTTGAGCTGAGACTTGAAAGATAAGCAGGACCCAACATTGCACAAAGCTGAGTGGAGACTTCAGGCAAAGGCAGCAGCAGATGCAAAGGCCCTGGGGTTGAAACATGCTTAGGGTGTTTATGGACCAAAAAAGTCTCAGGATGTTTGGAGCATGGTGTTGATGGGAGGGTCAGGACAAAGCTAGAGGTGGGGGCAGGGCCTATGGCATCACAAGGTCTTTTGAGTTCCTTCCAGAGCCCATGTGCTTGTTTGTACTAGGAGAAGTGAGTAAAGGAAGAAAGCAAACAGGAGTTGAAACTGAATCCCTGTGTAGCAGGCTTGTATTAACTCTGAGGTTAAAGACAAAATTCTAGGCTTCAGAAAGCACACAGCCTAGTGGAGAAACAGACATGGGCCTGGGACAGAATGATAAGCACCCAGGAGTATGTCAAGAACAGGATGGTCCAGGGATTCAGTCTGGCAAAATCCTGGAAGGCTGCCTGGAGGAGGCAACCTAAGGCCAGAACTGAAAGATGAAGCCACATTAATCAGCAGAAGGACGAGTGTGTCCAGGCCGCAGAGGAGGTGAGCGAGGCAAGGAAGGAACTTTGGGCAGCTCGGTGCGGCTAGAACAGAGAAGGCTTCCTGGAGGAGACGCCCTTTCGAGTACCCTTTTGAAAGAAGCAGAGAGAGACTGGTAGAGAGGATGGGAAAGACATAGAGAGGCAGGACCAAAAAAAGAAAGAAAACAGGAAGCACTGAGGAATATTTATATTCATGAGCACTTTTATATTGAGAGAGTGGTTTTCTTTCTTTAAAAAAAAATACGGTATCAAGACTAAGAGCTGATTGAAAAAGAGGGCAGTCAATAGAGCAGGCATGCTGAGAGAAAAAGAATGGATTTTTGCAAATAATACAATTTTGAATTTGTCTTTTCCTTCTCCCACTCCTCCCCAAAATCTAATTGATTACCGCCCCTTGATAAATGACACCCTGAGCAGGAATGTGTTCAGACCAATTTACAATGATACCCAAGGAACAGCAGAAACTACCCCTTCCTCCAGACAATAGCCAGTCCTGGGAGGGAGAAGACATTCCCCTACATGTCCCTCCCAGCCCAGGGAGAAGTGAGAGCACTTGAAGAGGTGATATAAATAATCCCCTTCTGTTTGTATAGTACTTCGGCATCCTTGTAGAAAGTTTATGTCTGTATTTCCATTTGCTGCTTCTCTCAAAAATCTTCGAAGCTGAAAGTTTGGCAGGATGTGTTTTATTGAACCCATTATATAGATGGGAAGACTGATGCCCAAGTGGGTCAACTGATTTGCCCAAAGTCCCATGGGATATTGGTAACAGAATGTGGGCTGAAACCTTGGCCTGAGTCTGTCTGAGCTGGTTCCCTAGGGGGATTGGAGGGGGAGCTGCATGGTACAGAGAGAATTTTAACTCCACTAGATACAGTTAAAGACTCAGGCCTGCTGGGGTTTATATCAGAACAGGTTTGTGTTCCCGAATTACAAAAGCCACAGGATGATTTACAGAGTGGAGAGCCATCACATTATCTGCAAAGTGAGTTACGATGACCGAAACAAAGTTCTGCTTTCAAGGGAAAGACAGGCAATATTTCAGAGTTAATTTCATAAAACTGATCACCGACCAGTGCCTCACTGTATTGGTGTTAACTGTCGAGTCTAAAATAATTCCAGCTTCTGCCCCCACTGATGGGCTGGAACAGGGGCCCGCGGTGCTGTGCGGCCGTGTTGCATCCAAAGCTGCTTTGCCTTCCCGGATGCTGGACAAAATCAGTAGAAGAAACTTCTAGCAGGAATTCTCCCTTAAGGCAAAGTCAAAAATTAACTGGGAAGTCTCCTGGCTGGACTCGGGAGTGGTGGATTCAGGGGAGCTGTATGGTGGTGACCTCGGTCTGACCATGATGGTGAACTCGCGGAGCCGGGGGCCTCTTTCCCACGCACAGGGCCGGGAGGACCCAAGCGCCGTGGCCTGTAAATTCAGACGTAAGCTCTGCCTGCGTCCAGCCTCTTACTGCTGCCACCACTGCTGGCTGTTTCTCCCTTGGTGTGTGCTTAGTCAGTCAGCTGTGTCCAACTCTTTCTGACCCCGTAGACTGTAGCACCCAGCCCCCAATCAGACTCCTCTGTCCATAGAATTCTCCAGGCAAGAATACTGGAGTGGGCTGCCATTTCCTTCTCCAGCAGATCCTCCTGACCCAGGGATAGAACCTGCGTCTCCAGGATTGGCAGCCGGGTTCCTTACGGTCAGAGCCACCTGGGAAGCCCATATTTCTCTCTTGCTCAGGCCACGCAGACCTACCTGCTCAGTGTCTCTGGGGAGGGTCATTTCAGGTGTGTGGTATCTTGCACTAGCATGGACATCCTCGAAGACCCCCTCTCAGAGTCCACAGGAATGAGGCACTTAGGGTGAGTACACTGGTTACTGCTTCCGAGGGGTGTGGAGCCATTGGAGACCCAGGGGTCTTTGCTGAGGATTCTTTGCCATAATAAGCCACCCGCATCAAAGCCAGGTGGTCTTGCTCTATCCCGCTCATTCTGCAGCCCACCTCTGAATTTGAGATTGTCCTTGTCTAGGATCTTTATGCCTGAGGCTGCCTCTGTGCCTGGGTCCATGGGATCTATTCCAGGCACAGAGCCAGAAGAGGACCATTCGCCTTGACCTTGGTCAGAGACTGTAGCAGGGATGGGGATCATGAGAAGGGAGAGGAGGCTGGAATTGGAGGAGGCGTGGGATGGAGACATATGAGGATGCGCACAGAGATGGAGTAGAGATAGGGGTGGGGAGGGCACAGAAATGGAGCTTGGATGGAAAAGGGAATGGGAGGGAGGTGGAGAAGGAAGAGAGTCAGGCTGGATGTGGGGATGCGACTGGAAAAGGAGGTAGAGTCGGACACAGAGACGGAGATGGGCATGTGGAAGTAGTTGGGGAGGAGTAAGCGTGAAGGAAGGCTCCAGACTGAGAGCCCAAGAAGCAGCAGTTTGTGGAGGCGAGACTGCTGAGCACAGTCAAGGGAAGGGAAGAGAAGATGCAGGAAACAGGACAATGGTGACACGTGGAGTGAAGCGTCCCAAGGCAGCTACGGACTCCCGGCGTAGACTGCTCGCTGACCGCCTGCACTCAGGGCCCGCCAGCAGGCAACAGCAAAGCAAGAGGCAGGGTGACATTCTCCCAGGACATGGCAATGGAGGAATGCTTTGATGGAGACGGTGGGAGGCCTGGGCTTCCACGCTGATGTGAGCAGCCAGCTCTGCTGTATCATCATCCACACCATGGAAATCCATTGTCTTAAGAGCTTGATTAACTGTACATATTGCTAACACCTGCTCAGAAACATAACAAGACACAGGAACACGGTTCCCAATCATGGTGTGTGTGGGCGGTGTGCGTGACTTGGGTGCAGATCTCCAGAATGTGTGTGTGTGTGTGTGTGTGTGTGTGTGTGTGTGTGTGTTGGTGTGTTGGGGGAGCGGGCATTCGTGCTGTGCTAGAATCCTGGGCAGGACCTGGAGGGCACTGCGGCTGGCTGCCGCTGACTGACGGTGTGACAGTAGGCAAATCTCTCCCTCTGTAGGACCTCAGTTGTGCTAATCTGTAAAATGGAAGACCAGCGCTCTCCAATAGAACTCTGCCTTTAATGGCAAGTTTTCTCAGGACCACATTAAGAAAAGGCTTTGAAAAGTGAAAATGAATTGGAATAGCATATTTATTAATTCCAATATATTCTATGTATTATTTCAGGAAGTAACCAATATAAAAATATTCATGATATACTTAAGGTGCTTTTTTTAAAAAGTTGTCTTCCAGATTTAGTGTGTATTTTGCGCTTACAGCACATAGGAACATGGGAGAGCCACATGCCAAGTGCTTCAGAGCCACAGAGGGTGGGTGGCCACCGTGCTGAGCAGCAAGGCCCAGGGCACTGTCTGGCCTCCTCGCTAAACTGTGAACGCAACCAAAGGCAGATATTTTACTCTCCCAGACGGTAACCACAGGCCTCAAAGAAAGGACACGAATACATTCTTCCGATAAACGCATCTGACACGCACTCTCAATGTGCTTTCAGGCTCTGCTTCCTTATTTATTTGGCTGTGTCGGTCTCAGGTGGGGCACTCGGAGTTTCCACTGCTTCACGCAGGATCGTGGCTGCGCACAGACCCTCCAGTTGTGGCCCTCGGGGCTGGTTGCTCCAGGGCAGGTGGGATCTTAGCTCCCCAATCAGGGACCAGACCCACGTTCCCCACACTGCAAGGCGGATTCTTAACCACCCACCAGGGAAGTCCCGAGGTACGACTCTGCTGATTCTCAGCACAGCATAAGTCCATTCTGCAGATAAGGAAACAGGTTCAGAGAGGCTGAATATCTTGCCCGAGGTCACATAGCTGGGAAGTGGTACAACTGGTCTTTGAACCCTGGGTAGTGTGATCTGGGGCTTTCCAGGTGGCACTCATTAGTGGTAAAGACTCCGCCTGCCCATGCAGGAGACATAAGAGAAGTGGGTTTGATCCCTGGGTCAGGAAGATCCCCTGGAGGAGGGCATGGCAACCCACTCCAGTATTCTCACCTGGAGAATCCCATGGACAGAGGAGCCTGGCGGGGCTATGGTCCATAGGGTTGCCAAGAGTCAGACACAACTGCAGCAACTTAGCATGCACACACACAGTGTGATTCACGGTCTATACTCTTAACTATTGTCCTACACTACCTCTTTCATAATCGTGATACAAACGATAATAGTTCAAATTGCTAAACTGTACTGCGGGCTTACTATGTGCTGGGCACCTTGTAAGCATCATCCCATTTACTCCCCAAAGCCCTCCTATAAGGAAGCTTCTAGGTGTCTGATTACCATTTGCTCAGTGAAAGAAGGAATGAGTGATTTTTAAAGGTGCCCCCTGCCTAGTTCTGAGCCTCTAGGATTCCTGGAGGGTACACTTATCCCTACATACAGACCACCATGAGCAGGGCCAGAGACGTATGCTGGTTGGTTGTGGGTTGGTTAGCCACTCAGTCGTGTCCGACCCTCTTACGGTCCCAGGGACTGTAGCCCGCCAGCCTCCTCTGTTCACGGGATTTCCCAGATAAGAACACTGGAGTGCCATTTCCTCCTCCAGGGGATCTTCCTGACCCAGGGGTCAAAGGCGTCACTCCTGCCTTGCAGGTGGATTCTTTATCATCTGAGCTATCAGAGAAGCCCCACCAGAAAATTTTGCTAAGCTCTAATCGACATGGTCCCTTGATCTTTGGGGCACCTGAGTTAAGCAGAGCCACCCACAGGAGCAGTTCCCCCAGGGATCTCAATTAACGTTCTGCTTGAGAACTGAGGTGTGTCAGGTAAATGAGCATCAGCGATGGCTAAAATGTGCACTTAGGGCTAAAGGTGCAAATAGACACAAGCTGTTTTCTTCTTTCCAAAGATGGAGGTGGTGCGGTTTCACGTGGTGTTGGAGCCCTGGGGTCTGGGACTTCCAGTTTCAAAGCTAAACTCTGTGAGCCCCAGAAAGTCACTTCACCCCTGAAGTTTCCCCACTGGTAAGATAGGAATAAATAATCCCTTTCTGTAGACTCATGGTGAGGCTTAAGTGAGTTAACACACGTTAAGGACTTAGGACAGCTCCTGGCTCCTAACTTTTGGCCACGGTTGGTTCTTACTGTGGAATCCAGGCTTTCAGTAAGTTCTAGAAAAGTTAGATTGCAGACTCTGACGTGTGGATAACTGAACCATTCTGGTGTATCTCTCCCCTCTCGGAGTCCCTACCCCACTTCCCATCTGCTTCCTGCCATCTCCCACTTAATTACAATTCTCCATCTATTGTTCTCCCATTGTTTCCTGTTTGTTCTGCTTCCCTTGCGACGGCACGTGGTGGCTGTCTGATGAATGAATGGCTCATACCTGGCTTCGTCTCACTAGACCTTAAAATAGAGTTGCCAGGCGCCTGTCGCCCCCACGGATACGGCTTCTCAAAGTGCCGTATCCATTTCATCACTGAGCGCCTACCGCGAGCATCTGGCACCGGGCCCGGCACCTAGTAGGTGTCAGGAAACGTTCGTCGGATTTAATTAAACTTAACTGGAGTGAAAACCCCTTGCAGGAAGGAAACACTCACCCCTCTTCATTTTCTCTGCACCTCCCACTGCACTTGACCCAAGGCTACAAGAAGCCAGGACTGACAGCCTTCCCTAAGCAAAGGCCGAAGTTTCCAGCTCCTGTCCTGCGGATGACAAGGAGGTTGGAGAAACGAACTGCAGGAATCCTATAACCAGCGAATCTCTAGCATGCGCTAAGCTGTTTCACAGCGATCTGCTGGTTCATCTTTCGAATATGTCTGCCATGGATTAGTCCCATTTAGCAAATTGGGAAGCTGAGACTCATGGTTTCGGTAATTTGCCCAAGGATGAAATGGAGGTGGTGGTGACCCTGCTGAAATGCTGGTTCCATGTTTGAAATCTCAATGCCGCGCGGTGCCCGGGGGCACAGGCTTTGGCAAACCAGCCCGTGGTGGGCAGTGAGAACAGAGCAGAGCGCTGGCGGGTGGCGGGACCAACCAGAATAAGCCAACTTTAGGGGGAAAGGAAGAAAAGAGGGCAGACCACTGGCTTTAAATCTCTCTGTCATCAGCTCTCGCTCCGCGGTCATCCTCCCGCTCCGCGGTCCCCCGGGGTCTAAGCTACCCATCTCTCCAGCTTAAACAGCACCCTGTGTTTCCAGTCTCTTCAAAATGCGACTCAGGTCATGTCGCTGCTCCTGTTTGAAGCTTTCAATGGCTCCCTACTGCTCTCAGGACAAAGAAGAACTCACAACCAGTGCTGGGCTGGTAAACCTGCTCCGTGGGGGGCCAGGCTGGGGGCAGGGGAAGGCGATAAACAAGGAAGCCCTGATTTGCAGTGGTGGCTGATTTCCACAGTGTAAAGATGCCCACCGGGCCATCTGTTTCAATCCAGCAGCGGTTTAAGAACTGGTTCACAATTCCCAGCAACGTCACGTCAGCTCTCAGGAGCTGGCGGGAACCGGCCCCCGCCCGCCAGTGCTCCGAGCGTCTCTCCAGCCCCACTGGGTACCTCGTCCCCCACCGTGCCCTCCCATCACCACGTCCTGCCTCCCACACTGCCCCCGCCCCCAGCCAGCTGCCACGAGGCCTTTGCACATGCTGTTCCCTCCACCCGCCACACTTGTCCTCTGCCTACTGCTGCTCCCTCAGATCACAGCACAGGGCCGCTTCCTCAGGCCTGGGGGGCCCGTCACGCTTGGTCCCACCGGGCATCTGGTGCCCTGAGCACAGTGGGCCATGGCGATCTCTGCACTCCCGGTTATCTTCCCCGCCAGGCTGCAAGCCCCAGGCGGCAGGGCCCTCGTCTACATGCCCAGCAGGGACGTCATTCTCACGGCAGTTGATGCCGGGGGCACCCCTGGAATTGTGCAGCATTTGTCCTCTGCCACAGCAGTCCCGTTGGGCTTCCCTGGGGGCTCAGCTGGTAAAGAAGCGTCTGCAATGCGGAAGACCTGGGTTCGATCCTTGGGTTGGGAAGATGCCCTGGAGAAGGGAAGGGCTACGCCCTCTAGTATTCCGGTCTAGTGAATCTGATGGGCAGAGGAGCCCGGTGGGCTACAGTCCAGGGGGGTCACAAAGAGTCGGACACGACTGAGCAACCTCCCCTCTCACACGTCTCCCCGCTCCGAGCACAGGACCTGGCCCACCCGAGGGCATCGGTGAACTCTCTGAACCTTCCAGTGAAGCCCTGCTCTCCTTCTGCTTCTCTTTGGGCAGCTCCGCCCACCTCCATCGAGGTGGTGGCCGCTGACACCCCGGCCCCCTTCAGCCGCTACCAAGCCCGGAACTTCACGCTGGTCTGCATTGTGTCGGGAGGGAAGCCGGCGCCCACGGTGAGTACCGCCGCGGCCGCCCCGGCTGCATCCCCTCCGCGTGGCTTGCCCAGCGGCGCGTGTCAGCACGGGGCCCTCTGCAGAGCGAGGGTGCTCTCTGCGCCGTCCGCCTGGTCCCACCCTGCCCACGCAGCTGACCCGCCGGATGTCCGTGGGTCTCTTGCCTCCTGGTGAGCTGAGGAGGACCCCACATCTCCCGGACCCTGCCGTCCCTGAGCTGCAGTGAGGGTGGTCTTCAGGGGGTCCCAGCTCCAAGCATACTCCCACCCCAGCGATTGAACAGGGTGGAGGCAGATGAGGCCCCGGCAGGGAAGCGAAGTGGAGAGGCCCCCGCTGCGTCCTGGACAGAGCTGGGACTCACGGTCACGCCCTCCAGCTCCAAGCCCACTGCGGAGGGCGGGAAGGAAGGCGCGAGGGAGGGAAGGGAGAGCAAAGGCGGGAGAAAGGAAACGGGGACTCTCTGTTTTGGCACCAGCTCCTTATTAGACCCACTCCACCCACTTTGGGGGGCTTCCCTGCTGGCTCAGCGGTGAGGAGCCCACCTGCAATGCAGGAGAGGCAGGCTCCATCGCTGTATCGGGAAGAGACCCCGGAGGAGGGCACGGCAACCCCCTCCAGTGTTCTTGCCTGGAGACTTCCGTGGATAGAGGAACCCTGGTGGGCTATAGTCCATTGGGGTCACAAGAGTCGGACACGGCTGAGCGACTAAACCGTCACCGCCGACCACCTTGAGGTCTGTTGGTGCGGCTTCCGAGTTATTATCGTAGCAGCTTGAAGGGGGTGGGGGGAGGGGAGGGCCTGAGAGCATCCAGGGAGCCGGGTTCCAGCCCCTGACGTCACATGTGCCGAGTGGCCCTGAGCAGGAACGCCCCCCTCTGCTTCTCAGGTTTTTTGAGGAGGTTTAGGGTGTGGACAGTATTACCGCTTTCCAGCTTTTTTAGAAGCAGCAGGACCTGTTTCAGCTAAATGAAATATGTGTGGAAGCCCCGTGGAGAAGACCTTTAGAAGTGAAGGAAGGGCAGGTTGCCCTAATGCGCCCCTGAGGCTCGTCTGTGGAAGGCTTAGGGCTCCCTGCACACTCCCCTGATGGCTCAGCTGGGAAAGAATCCACCTGCAACGCAGGAGTCACAGGGGACGTGGGTTTGATCCGTGTTGGGGAGATCCCCTGGAGGAGGGCACGGCAACCCACTCCTTATTCTTGCCCGGAGAATCCCCACGGACAGAGGAGCCTGGCGGGCTGCCGTCCACGGGGTCGCAGAGTCGGCCACGACTGAGCGTAGAGTGGGACCATGGGCAGCGGCGTAGAGTTCCAGGTGGGGAGGCGGTTCTCCTTCCAGACCCTCGACTGTCTCACCAGGAGGACCCGTGGGGGTGATCTTGGGGCCTGGACCAGTTCACCCCAGGCCGTGGCCCAGGGAGACCCAGCTGCCCAGGACGGGACAGGAGTAATCAGGTGTGAAGAGAACGGGAACAGGGCAATCAGCGGGTGCTCGGGGCAAGCGGGCCGCAGTGGGGTGCAGAGCGTGCCTGCAATAAGGTCCTGCCCCCTGACCTTACGGCCCCAAGGACACAGACCCAAAGCAGCCTCTAAGCAGCAACCGGTGAGGCAGGGCACGGCTCCAAGGTTTCCCCTTTGGAGCCCATGAGGAGGGCTGGCCTCCCTAAAGTGAGACAAGCTGGTCTTTTTCCCCAAAGAAAAACTCCTTTTTTGCACAGCACACACGCACACAAATTCTACTCACAGTCCCAAGGCTGCCAGAAGACCTCCCCCTGCCCCCACCCCCGCCCCAGCCCGCTGGCTCCTGCCATTTAAGACACAGCAATACGAAATTCAAATATATATGAGATCCTCATCTCCCCGCATTCCAGGCACCTTATGTTTGGCTGGGACGTCAGAACTTGAAAGAATTCTTTGATATAAATTAAAAACCTGCTTTTGAAGCACTTTTCCAAAAAAAGGGGAAAGAAAGGAAAACCCCAAAGCAGGCTATTATGTGCATAAGAGATTCTTCGTCGGAGCTACAGACACTGGCAGCCTCTGCGCACCCCGCATTCATGCGCCCTCCCACACCCTCCTCTCCGCGGCCCGCGTCTCCCTTTCCCCAGAGCTGTTGCCTGGCCTCCCCTCTCCCTGTCTTCCATCGATTTATTTATCTGATTTATTAAAAAAAAATACACCCAATCCCCACAGGCCTCTGGGCGTGTGTACCAAAATAAAAAGACAGCAAATTAAATTAAATGCTGCCTCTCAAAACTTGAAGTCCCTATTAGCAGAGAAAGAGAGAAGATGCCGGCTTTCGCCCCATCCTGCACCTAGCACCCTCCCACACACACAGCTGTTTCCTGCCTTCCATCTCTAACACCGCCAAGATGTGCGCACGCACGCGCGCACACACAGACACACACACCCCTCCTCCTTCTGACATCTCATTTACTCTCTGGTGCTCCCCTCCTTCTTGCCCTGCTCTCTCCAGGTGGGCAGGGACCACCCCCTTGCAGCCTGCGTCCAGGGTCCTGTTTTTGCGCTGTTTCTGAGCATCCAAGGAAGTAGGTGTTCTATTCCCTTTGTGGGCGTGCGTGCTAAGTCGCTTCAGACCCTGTGCGACCCCATGGACTGTAACCCGCCAGGCTCCTCTGTCCATAGAATTCTCCAGAAAAGAATACTGGAGTGGGTTGCCATGTCCTCCTCCAGGGGATCTTCCAGACCCAGGGCTTGAACCTGAGTCTCCCGTGACTCCTGCATTGCAGGTGGGTTCTCTGCCGCTGAGCCACCGGGGAAGCCCCAGTATTCCAAGGAAACTGAGGCTCAAGGAAGCTCATTGGCTCAGCCTCTGCCACCAGAGCCTGCGTGTCCCCGTTGACCCGAGCTGCCTCAGAGCACTAGGGGTGCTGGACGGGGAGGGGCAGAGACGGGTCCATCCAGAAGGCTACGAGGAGCAGGAAGGGCCTCCTGCGGCCAGTTCCTCTGAGAGCCCCTTGGGTGGTTCCGGTCACTGGCGCCAAATCTTTCCGCCCACCCTCCTTGCGATTTCAGGTTTATTTCAAGCGAGATGGGGAACCCATCGATGCAGTACCCCTGTCGGAGCCGCCGGCGGCCAGCTCTGGTCCCCTGCAGGACAGCAGGCCCTTCCGCAGCCTCCTGCACCGTGACCTGGACGACACCAAGATGCAGAGGTCGCTGTCCCTGCTGGACGCTGAGAGCCGGGGCGGGCGTCCTTCCACGGAGCGCCCCTCCCGCAGCCTGACACTGGACCCCAGCAGCGTCATCCAGCCAACCACCGAGAACATCCCCGAGACGGTGGTGAGCCGTGAGTTCCCCCACTGGGTGCACGGCTCCGAGCCCGTCTACTTCCTGCGGCACAGCCACAGCCCGGGCGGCGACGGCACGGTGGAGGTGCGCGCCCTGCTCACCTGGACGCTCAACCCACAGACCGACAACGAGGCCCTCTTCAGCTGCGAGGTCAAGCATCCGGCGCTGTCGATGCCCATGCAGGCCGAGGTCACGCTGGGTGAGGCCCGCTGGGAGCCCCTCTGCAGCTCCCCCCTCCCCACAGAGCTGGGCGGTGGGGAGCCTTGGACCCGGAGATGGGGAGAAGATGGAGCAAGCTGGGGTTCGGGTCAGGCACGGAGGTCAGGGTCAGGCTCTTTGGGAGGTTTGCTGAGCTGGGCTGGGGAACTTGGGAGGTAACGGGGAGGTCTGGGGAGTCTGGTCCAACACGATCAGGAATATGGAAGTCTCAGAAGTTTGCTAGGTCAGTGTCAGAAACACGGGAGGTTTTCAAGGTTGAAGATGGGTGGAACGTGCCAGTCCCAAGGAAGTTTGCTGCGTGAGTGAAGGATACAGAGGAGGGGGGACTCGTAAGATAGGGTTGCTGAGTCAGGTCAGGGAAAGATGAGGACATGGAGGTGACAGGGGGCGTTTCTCAACTGAATAAGAGACTCATGAGACCAGGGAAGAGTTACTAGGCACGGATCATGAGCGTGGCAGGTCGGAAGCTGGTCCGATCAGGGTCAGGACCACTCGCAGTTATGGAAGCTTGGCCAGCATGGGGTGAGGAACGTACCGGATGTGGGAGAGTACCGCTCTGGCTGAGCACCATGGAAACCCTGCCACCTGCAGGGGTATGGGAACTGGCTGCCCAGGGTCAGCTCAGCCTGAGAATCCAGTCCCCAGCCAGGACCTGCTTCCTCTTCCTGCGGAGCACCAATTCGGCCTGTCCCCAGAGCAGCTCCCTAAGATCTGACCCGGTCCCCCTTATCTGTCTCCCAGCTGAGCAGAGGCAGGGAGAAGGGACATGTGGAATCTTCTCTAGACATATGAGACTCTTCGAGCCAGCGTTTGTATTGACTGGGGTGGGGTAGGGCAGGGAGATGGCAGAGGGGACCAGTACAGGGTCACTGACTTTGTGACCTTGACTTTCAGCACCCCGCAGCTCAACTCATAGCCCAAGGTGCCTGGGCTTGTCCCTGCAGCTCCCCCAGTGGTGAGCAGTTGCCTGGAAACATCCGCAGCCCCCAGCCCAGAGCCCCCCCCCCCCCACGACCAAGGACAGAGAACAGTGACTGATGATGGCTGAGACCCCTATGCTGGTGTGGGGCGCGGGGGGCGTCCAAAGGGCATCTCTGTTTTCAGCTAGCCTACCAGAAAACCCAGCACCAACTCTGCACCAGACACCAAGAGAAAGGATTTCGTGTACATATACACCTAATATGTGCCAGGAACATATGCCAGGGTCCTCTCATTCACTCTTCACAAGCAGTTTACCATGCAGCCCCATTTTACAGGTGAGCAAAACTGAGCCTCACTTTGGTGGGATCCCTTCCTTTGAGTCACCAACTTATAAGCAGCAGAGCTGGAATTTCCAGCCATTCTGTTGGTGCCTTCTCCACTTCCCCCTACGCCAGCCACTGAACCTATCAGACCCAGGATGGGACACACTTGCTGGCTATGGGTTAGTTCTCTGAGGACCCATGAAAAGGTCTCTTTGATTCCCAGAGGCCACTGACCCACACAGAAAATGATCATAAGGGCTAACGAGCATTTACTGAACACCTACCGTATACTACAGACTGCCGCTTTCCTCGTAGGAGCCCAGCAGATACCCTGATTGTTAACCCTCGTGGTCACTCAATGAGGTTAGGGCTAGCAGTGTCCCATAGCACAGAGGAGGCACCTGAGACCCGGGGAGATGAAGTACGTTGTCTGCGGTGAGTAGGGCGGGGGTCCAAGGGCTCCAGTGTGGCTCGGTTTTGCCCCTAGCCTCCACTCGCTGAGCTGCTTCTGGGCATGTGCTGTCACGGCGCCTGCCCCGTGGGTACATTTGCTCGTCACACCAGGGAAACTCGGCGAGCACCCACTGTGGGCAGGCCCTGTGTCGGGCGCCAGGGTCGCTCCCACGCAGGGCGTGCCCAGACCCCTCTTCCAGCCTCCCCACTTTGCCAGGCAGCCCCGCCCCCCGTTTCTCTGGACCCTCCATCCTTCCCAGAGTGCTTCTTGCATTTGAGCCTTCCTGTCCGCAGGATACAGTCTACTTCCAGGCTGGGAGTCAGAGCAGCCTCAACCACTCATTAGGAGGCTTGATCTGTGAAGGCCACCCCTGGCCTCTCTCGCCAAAGCCTTGGCTTCCATGAAAGGGCTCCCTGCCCCCACCCCACCCCAGTGAACGAGGAAGATGAGAGCAGATGAGGCTTCTGAGCAGCAGGGCTGGAGCTTGCAGCTCCCGGCTCCCCGGGATGGAGTGGCGCTGAGCCATCTTCCCGACGCCCGTCCCATGCCATGTCAGAGTGCTTGCCTGCCCGGCCCTAGGTTCCAGACGGTTCCTCCCTCCAAGTGGAGCCACCTTGACACGCACCCCCAATCGTCCTCACCAGAGCAAGAGAAAGGCCCTCTCACAGGCCGTGAGTGGGCACGATGGACACGTGTGTGTCCACAGGGCTAAGGGGGACCCAGCAGGGCCACCCAGGGGAAGGGACCCTCAGGCTGGCTTCCTGTCTCATCTCGACTACGGTCAGCTGGGAGGGTCTCAAGCTTCTTAGGACTCTGAGCCTCGTTTCCTGACCTGCTGAGCGGGGGGAGCGATTGTAACCTCGTGTACGTGTGGGGCGCACCCTGGAGCCAGGCTCTGTTCCAGACGCTTTCCCCACAAGATCTCCTTGCAGGGACCCTAAGAGGCAGCTGAGAGATGCCATCAATATCCCTATTTTATAAGTGAGGGGACCCGGGCTTAGAGCAGCTCTCCTTGGGTCACCCAGCCAGGTCTGACCCCCGAGCCCATGCTCTTAACCACTGCACCCTACTGCTCACCAGTGGGGCTGAGGTGAGGAGCCAGGAAGCCAGTGGCTATGGCCAGTGGATGGTGGTATGAGGCAGGGGGGTCCTGAGTGAGGGTCTGCACGTCACACAATCAAGGCATCCTGCCCTCTGGCCATGGGGTGAGAAAGTGCGCTGCAGGAGGTGAGCTCAGGGCACACGTTCCAATCACCTGCTCAGGACTCCAAAGGTCAGGCCAGCGAGGGTGGGGCACGCCTCCCGTGTTTCCCTTTTCCCTGTGTGTGCAAGCCAAGTTGCCTCAATCGTGTCCAACTGTGACCCTATGGACTCTAGGTATTCCCCCTGCCAGGGATGCCCCCTCAGCTCAGATGCCACTGTCCCCAAGAAGACAGATGCCTGGTGGTCCTAGAGCCCGTGTCAGCAGACAGCAACTACCTTCTTCCCATTGATCAAACTGGAACGCTTGGAGTCACCCACTTTCCCCCTCTTTTCTCCTTCCCCACGGCTGAGCCGTCCTTGAAAGTGAAAGTCACTCAGTCATGTCCGACTCGTTGCGACCTTCATGGATTATACAGTCCATGGAATTCTCCAGGCCAGAATACTGGAGTGGGTAGCCGATCCCTTCTCCAGGGGATCTTCCCAACCCAGGGATCAAACCCAGGTTTCCCACACTGCAGGCAGATTCTTTACCAGCGGAGCCACCAGGGAAGCCCAAGAATACTGGAGTGGGTAGCCTGTGCCTTCTCCAGCGGATCTTCCCGACCCCGGGATTGAACCGGGGTTGCCTGCACCGCGGGCGAATCCTTCACCGAGCTCCCGGGCAGCTCCGCCTCAGCATCTGTCCACCGCCACCTGCCTCGGGGTCTCCTCTCCAGCCTCCCAGTCTAAGCACCAGCAGCTCACGCTGGGTCAGCGCAGCAGCCCCCAACTGGCCTTCCTGCTCCCGCTCGTGTCCTTTTCTACTCTCCACCCTGGCTGATCTAAAACATAAATCCGCGTACACACCCACCCCAAACCCTACGGCAGTAGACAGATTGATAGAACAAAGACACTCCAGAAATAGACCCACATACAGTCAATGGATTTTTGACAAAGGTTTCCCCCCGCCCAGGCTGTTCAGCGGGAAGACAGAACTCTTACCAACACATGGGCCTGGAACTACTGGATGCACTTAAGGAAAAGATGAACCTGACCCCTACCTTGCATACACACAATTAATCTGAGATGAGTCACAGACCCAAACGTAAAACCCAGCATCAGAAAAACTTCTAGGGCAAAACACAGGAATATATCTTTGTGACAGTGAGGTGGGCAAGGATTTCTTACAAAGGTCACAAAAAGCACTAAATGCAAATTTGAAAATTGGTGAATTGGACTGAATCAAAATTCAAATCTTCTGCTCCTATGAAGACACTTTCAAGAAAATGAAATGGGGTGAGATGAAAAAGCAAACTACAAACTGAGCGAAAATACTCCCGAGACATATATGGTGAGGGATTTGTATCCTGAATATATAAAGAACCACTGCAGATCAATAACGACACATTTCTAAAGAGAGGATATACAAATGGCCAGTCCGAATATAAAAAGATATATAAATAACATCATTAAGGACATAAAGACTAAAACCTAAGTGAGATACCGCTTCACAACGACTAAAATGCCTGCAACAGAAAGATGGACATGACCAGATGCTGGCAAGGACTGGAATAGCAAGAGCCTTCCACGGTGCGGGGTGTGTGAGATAGCACTGCTGCTTTGGCAAACCGCTAGTTTCTTGCAAAGATAAGAATACCCCTCTCTACCCTGTGACCCAGCAATTTCACTCATAAATGCTTACCCAAGAAAAATGAAAACATACGTCCACGAAGACTTGGGGTTTCCCAGGTGCTGCGAGTGGTGAAGAATCCACATGCCAGTGCAGGACTTGCAAGAGATGTGGGTTTGATCCCTGGGTTCGGAAGATCCCATGGAGGGTTAAATGGCATCCCACTCCAGTATTCTTGCCTGGAGAATCCCACGGATAGATGAGCCTGGCAGGCTACAGTCCATGGGGGCTCCAAGAGTCACCCACGACTAAACACACACAAAGCCTTGGATGTTCACAGCAGCTTTACCCATAACAACAACAAAAACTGTAAAAGAAAGAAAGAAACATGCAACTAGGAAAACGGATGATGAAATCTGTGATTCCTTCATATAATGAACCACTTCTCATGCATACAGAAGAATAAACTCCTAATAGCCAACAGCATGCACGAAGCTCAGAGACGCTGCCGCGTGCAGACGGGCAGCAGAGCAGACGCGGCCCGGCTCCATTCACACAAGCCACTAGGACGCGGACCAACCTCTGAGCGTGGAGAGCAGGGCAGTGTTTACCTGTGGACCGTGGAAACTGACTGGGAGGAAGCCTCAGGGGACCGTGGGGGGGATGGAACGTTCTCGAATTTGACTGGGAGAGTGCTTACACAGGTGTTCACGTTTAGTAGGGTTTGTCAAATAGTGTTCTTAAGAACAGCGCATTTCCCTTAAGAACAGCGCATTTCCCTTCTGTGAGCTTCATCACAATTTAAGAATATATGAAAGCCAAACAAAGCAACCCAAAACAGACTGCATCGCATGTAACTTGCACCCCCACGGAGCTCATCTTTCACGCTCTCCTCTGCTCCATCTGCTCCAGCCACAGGGTTCTGCTTACCCTTCCTCGAACACGCCCAGCTCAGGCCCACCGCCATGACTTTGCACTGTCCTTCCTTTCTGCCTGGAATAACCTGACCCCAGATAATCTCAATCCCTCCTCCAAGCAGGTCTCTGCTCACATTTTCTACCCAAAGGCTCTTCACCTGAACGCTCTTTCCCGCCTCCTCTTGCCCACTGCCCCCCTCTTTGGACTCCTTCCCTAGCTTTGTTTTCTGGCATTGCTGTTTATCTCCATCTGCAAGATATGAGAGGCTTCCCAGGTGGCTCAGTGGTAAAAAGAATCCGCTTACCAGTGAAAGGAGATGCAAGAGATGAGGGGGGAATCATCCTCGGGTAGAGAAGATCCCCTGGCGCAGGAAACGGCAACCCACTCCAGTGTTCTTGCCTGGAGAATCCCATGGACAGAGGAGCCTGGCCGGCTACAGTCCACGGGGTTGCAAAGAGACAGACATGGCTGAGTGTGCATGAACGCAAGTATGTGATGTATCTTCTTATTGCCTGGATCTTCCACTAGAATTTAAGTTGTATGTGGACAGGGTCTTATTCACATAGTACGGGGCTACGTGAAGATTAAACAAGGCAGGGCATCCGAAGTGCTTACCACAGCGACAGAGTAAGTACTCGGCAAATACAGGCCCCTGCTGTTATTCATTAATGTGTCCCCAACACTGCCCTGCATAGGGGCCAATACAGGTTAGGTGTCCAATAAACAACTAGATACAGCAGATGAATGAATGAATGGGTGGGTGAGCGGATTAGTAGGTTTATGGGTAGGTTTCTGAACAGATGATGGATGGATAAATGGATGCACAGGGGACATGGTGAAGGGATGAATAATATGATGGAGTGATGGGTGGATGGATGGATGGATAGAATGAATGCCTGGAAGGATGGATGGATGGATAGAATGAATGTTTGGAAGGATGGATGGGTGGATGGATGGATGCATAGAATGAATGCTTGGAAGGATGGATGGGTGGATTGATGGATGGATGGATAAGTGGGTGGGTGAGTGGGTAGATGACTGTCTCCGTGAAGACCCGAAATTCCCATAGTATAGGGCCTAGAAGAGCTTTTCCATGAGATTTCACAGGGCTATTCTTGCAGCACAATGCTGAGGGAGTAGAGAGCGCAGTTATAAAATCAGGATCTTTCGCAGGCCCCTGAGCAGTGCACACCATTTCACATTTCTGTCTCATCTCTCCTCCTCACTGTCATTTTCAGAACAGTTTCTCAAAGAGTGGGATAGTGGCCTGTTCTCCCCATCTACAGGTGAGAAAACTGAGGCCCAACAAGTGGAACTGACTCATCAAAGTCACGTAACCAGAGACTGGAAGACAGGCCTCAATCCTGGGTCTCCAGACTCCCACTCTTTCCACATGTCCAGGAATTGAGAGGAGGGAAATCCCAGGGGCACAGAACCTTCCTGTGGGTCCTTCCAGTGGTGAATCTAGGGGCAGGAGAGAGGGCCCAGGACCGGCCTGTCGGGAGCTGCTGAAGGGAGTCAGCGTGCAGTGGAAGGAGTGGGTGGTGGCAGCTGCCTCCCAGCAGCTCCTGCGGCAGGTCAGAGGGGCCGCCCGCCACCAAGGCTCTCGCTGGCGGCAGCTGCCAGGTCAGGCCTGGAGGTGTGAGGGCAGAGCAGACCCCTCGCCTGCCCGCCCGGTGCCCCTCAGGGTTGGCTCCACAGGAGCTCAGGGCAGCAGGGGAACGGCCCGGCGGCCCACGTGTGGGCAGCTCCCCTCGTCCACCCCGGGCTCTGAGCGCCCCTCTAGAGACCGATGCACCCTCGGGTCCTGCTCCCACCACATCTTTGCCGTGTGACCTCCTGGGAGCCAGTTATGTAACCTGCAAAATGAGTTTCATGGCAACTTGCTCTGTAAGCATCAGCATGGGGCGGGGGACAGACGGTCCTAGAACGGAGTCTAGTGCGTGTCAGGCGCCTGATAAACGCGAGCCCCCTCTCCTGGGGGCCAGGAGGCCCAGGCCGGCCTGAAGCGGGTGGGCGGGGCCTTTAGACTGACCCAGGAGCTGTCTGCTCCTGCTGCTCCTGTCTCCGGGACGGGGGGCTCTTATATGCCCCCTGCTGGCTGCAGCGGGACAGTGCCACCCACGCAGGACAAGCCGAGGAGGCAGACCGTCCCCCGCAGCGCTCCTCGCCTGCACAGGGACCTTGACAGCGCTTGAGAGCTCCCGAAAAAGGCGAGAAAGTGACTTGACTCCCCTAAGCCTTCTTGCCTTATGAGGACAACCGCAAGAGTTGGAGATTTAAATGAGATCATGCATCCTAAGGTGCTTAACCGAGTGCCTGGCCCTCAGGATGTGCTGGACAAATGCCCTCAAACCCACACCGTCTCCCAGCACTCCTAACAGCCCAGCCTGGTGGGCGGGCAAGGGCTGCCGTGGCTGTTCCCATCCTGCATTTGGGAAGAGCCAGGGAAGGGTCTGGTCCAGGGGCGCACAGGGACTCCGCTCCCGCGTGGTGGACGCAGCAGTGGGAGCCGCCCCCGCCTACCCCGTCACTCCGTCCCCTGACGCAGCCCCGGCTCTTCCCCCCGACGCGTCTCTCCGTCCCACGCGGCCCTTCAGATGTCTTGCTCGTGATTTAATTAACAGTCTTTTGGTGTCATTCTCGGAGAATGAAACTGGCAGTGCCTGGGAGATCACTCACGTCCGCCAGCTGCTCTGAGTTCTTCTCTGAGAGCTCTGACTGGGAAAGAGAGGTTTCGGGAGCTGGTGGGGCCGATGAGGAGATCCCGGGCCAGCCCCAGAGCCTGGGGACAAAGCTCTTCTCCTGCTGCCAGCCCTGGAGATGCTCGCAGAGAGTGGCACAGAGCGAGGCACTCCGACTTAAACCCCACCTCTCTCCCGGGCCCAGAAACCTGCGGGGTCGGCCCAGTCCACACCCGCATGACCCCCGACCTTCAACCTCAGCGCCACGGCCTGGCTGTTCCCTCCAGCTGGAACCCTTTCCAGGAGTTTCCTCTCAGCTGACAGAGCAGCTCCTCGAAGGAGACCCTCAGACCCTGACTCCCCACTGGTCCGAGTCTCCATGATGCTGATAAGTTCTCATTCAGTACTGACTTTGTGCCGAGTGTCTCCCCTACTAAAGTGTGAGCTCCGTGTCAGCAGGCACACGCCTCCGTCCCCAGCCCTGCGCACAGCTGGCTCAGTGATTCCTTGCTGGATGAACGAGTGAGTGATGGAAGGATCTGGCAGACAGAAGCTTGGTGTGGAAGTTGCGGAAAGAGAAACTGGCCCTGTGGGTGACCTCGGATAAACCCCTTCGTTACCCCTGGGCTATAGTTTTTCCAGTGGTCATGTATGGATGTGAGAGCTGGACTGTGAAGAAAGCTGAGGGCCGAAGAATTGATGCTTTTGAACTGTGGTGTTGGAGAAGACTCTTGAGAGTCCCTTGGACTGCAAGTAGATCCAACCAGTCCATCCTAAAGGAGATCAGTCCTGAGTGTTCAACTGATGTTGAAGCTGAAACTCCAATCCTTTGGCCGCCTGATGCAAAGAGCTGACTCATTTGAAAAGACTGGGAAAGATAGATGCTGGGAAAGATAGAAGGCAGGAGAAGAAGGAGACAACAGCGGATGAGATGGTTGGATGGCATCACTGACTCAATGGACATGAGTTTGAGTAAACTCCAGGAGGTGGTGATGGACGGGGAGGCCTGGCGTGCTGCAGTCCATGGGGTCGCAAAGAGTTGGACACGAATGAACGACTGAACTGAACTGAACGCCTGGGCTTCGGTTTCCCGATCTGAAACCTGAGGGGATGAACCCAGTGATCTCCGTGGCTCTTCCTTCCCTGATATTCTATAGTCTCCCCTGGGCATTGTTGTCTCCCAAGTTCAGAGAAGTTAAAGGGCTTGAAACTGATACCAGATGAGGAAGAGAATCAGCAGGACACAGACCAGGCCCAAGGAGGGAGACGGCTCCCCCCATATTTTGCTACCTTCCACTCACCTCCAACCCAGAGATTCCAGGAAAAAAAAAAACCATGGGTCAGATTAACCTGGAAGACAGTGCTCTGGGGCAGGAATGATGAGACCCGACATTTGGCCGTGGTGCTTCCTCACTGTGTGACCTTTGGCAAGTTGCTTCCGCTCTCTGAGCCTCAGTTAACTCCGCTGGACAATGGGGACGACATGGCAAGACCGCACCTCACAGGCGTTCAATGCACATAGGAGTGTGCGTGTCTGGCAGTGCTGGCTGCTGGAGCAGGTTCCTGCCTGTCTGCAGATGAGTCATCTCCGGGCGGCACATCCCTGGGGCATCCCCGACTCCCCTGTCCCCCGTGCATCTCTGATCTGACCCCTCATCACCCGGCTTGCGATGGTCTTTTGCCCACACTGACAGTGGACCCCACCAGGGCCGGGGTGTGTTCCGGGGGCCATGAACCCCCAGCTCTTGGCCGGGGCTCGGGAACCGTGTGTGAGCGAGTGCAGCGGATGGGAGCCTTCTCTTCCGTTCCCCCGCCCTTCCTTTCTTTGCTGAGTCACCTCTGACCCGGCCTTCTCCTCCTTCACAGTCGCCCCCAAAGGACCCAAAATCATGATGACGCCCAGCAGAGCCCGGGTCGGGGACACCGTGAGGATTCTGGTCCACGGGTTTCAGGTCAGCCTCGCTCTGAGCACCTGAGAGGCGGGCGGGAGGTGGTCGGGGCCCAGCCTTACCCCCCTTCACCTCCAGCACCGCCAGCAGGCCTCAGTCTCCTAACCTGTGTGACGGCAGAGTCGGCTTCCTCGAAGAACCGCACGGGGCGCGTGCACGGCTTTGCCCGCCCATCTCCGGCTCAGAGCACGCGTGGCACGCGGCCTTGCCCTTCTTTTCAGCCCTAGAGTCCTCTTCTTCCCCAGGTTCCGGGCAGCCACTCCCAACCGTGGGATGAGAATGTGTTACCCGCGCCCCGCCAGGCCCTGCCTCTGGCCCCTTCCCGCTCTGGCACGAAGGGTCCTCCTGTGACCCCGCCCTCCCTGCTCTGGCCAACAGAACGAGGTCTTCCCGGAGCCCATGTTCACGTGGACGCGGGTGGGGAGCCGCCTGCTGGACGGCAGCGCGGAGTTTGACGGGAAGGAGCTGGTGCTGGAGCGCGTGCCCGCCGAGCTCAACGGCTCCATGTACCGCTGCATGGCCCAGAACCCGCTGGGCTCCACCGACACGCACACCCGGCTCATCGTGTTTGGTACGCTGTGCAGACCACGGGGTCGGGAGGGCTACCCGGGGCGGGTGGGGCTGTCCCAAGGAGGCGCCCCGCGGGGAGGCCCCGGAGTGCTGCGGTTGAAACAAGAGCCGCTTTGGAGCTCGAGAGCCCTGGGTTCAAACCTGATTTCCCAGTCGGTGACGGGGCAACCCTGGGCAAGCGGTTTCCCCTCCCTCAGTCTCGCCATCTGTAGAATGGGGCCAATACCTCCCAGCCCGCAAAGGCCGTGCGCCCGCCCTGAGAGGCATGGTGACGTGACGCTCAGCGGGTGCTGGATGAGGGGCCTCCTTTGCCGAGTTCTGAATGCCATCCGTGCTCTAGTTCTCTTTCTGTTCTTCCTGACAGAAAACCCAAATATCCCAAGAGGAACAGAAGACTCCAATGGTAAGTCTCCAACCTCGGAGCTTCCAGCGTGAAAGCTCTGGTCCCCCAAACGGTCCCTTTGCCTGCCCCTCCCTCAGGCCTTAGGCACGTGATTGTCCTCCAGTTGGGCAGAGTCTGGGTCAAGGGTCAGGAGTGGGCACTAAAGCCGTTAAGGGGGACCCACTATCCCTAAGCAGCTGGCAGGGATCCCCAGGGACCAGGTCTTTTCGGGAGCCCAGCTTCCATGACCCCAAGAAGATGTGTTCAACCCTGACCCTGGGGTTGTGGTCTGGGGCCCTTGACCACCTCACAGGATGCTGGGTATGCAGACCAATGTCTCGGCTGGGTCCTTTATGCTGCCCCCATCCCCAGGCTGGCCCTGACCTGAAAACCACCCCATGGGGTCTGGATACCCCTCCCAGGCCGGCAGCCCTCCCCTCCCCACACTGAGCTGACCCCACATTTCACGATGCATTACCCCACACTCCTGGTCCCCACCGCAGGGTCCTGGGGGCCCCCAGGGAGCCAGCCTCCGCCCAGCAGGCCTGGGACAGGGAGGGGATCACGCGCAGTCAGCTGGGACCGACGGCAGGGCTGGGGCTGGAATCCAGCACGCCCTAACGCTGAAGTGCAGACTCTCGTCCGGGGCCCTCCGGAGCTTCGTGGTCCCCGGGGCCCATCCCCCCCACTCCCCCGAGAGAGGCGGCGCGGGGCCCCTGCTGTGACGCTGCCCCCCGCACAGGTTCCGCGTCTGGCCCTGCTGGCGTCCGGCTCACCTTGGTGCTCGCCCTGACAGTGGTCCTGGAGCTGACGTGAAGGCGCGCCCTCCACTCCATCTGGCACTGGCATCTCTGCGACTGGTTTTCCTTTCTTTTTTAAACTATTTCCAGTCTTGTTCTTAGTCTCTTTCTGTCCGTGTCTTGGCTCCTTCGGTCAGTTTAATTAATACACAACACTTTTCCCCACCTCCGTCTGTGGCTCTGTATTCTTCATGTTCTGTTGCAGCAACAGGGCACCTCCCGGCATGCAGCCTTGGGACAGGCACTGGGGGGGTGGCAGAGGGCATGCTCTTTCCCGGAGGAGGGGTGGAAGGGCAGCTCCTTGTCTCATCCAAATCCAGGCGTGGGAGGTTACCAGAGACTTTATTCAGGAAACCTACGCTCCCTCAGGGCCAGGTGTAATAGTCAGCTCTTGCCACAATGATGCTGCCTAACAAAGCGACCCAAATCACATAGGCATGAAATAGCAGGCACTAGTAATAATGTTCATGTTCAGGATGAAGTGGTTCAGCCGATCTAGTCTGGATTCTGGAGGAGGAAATGGAAACCCGCGGCAGTATTCTTGCCTGGAAAATCCCATGGACAGAGGAGCCTGGTGGGCTACAGTCCACGGGGCCACACAGAGTCAGACATGATCAGCACAGCACGGCAGTCTGGATTCCGCTGGGCGGCCCTGCTTCCGGCAAGAGGCCATCTGGGCTGGATTCCCGGCTTGGGGTTGGACTCGGCTCTCCTCGCTGGGTGTCTGGTCTGGGGCGTGGGCTAAAGAGGTGGTGGCTGATCCTCTTGCAGTGGATCATCAAAGCTTAAGAAAAAAAATGCAAACCAGGTAAGTATGGTCAAGGCATCTGCCTATCATGTCCACACTCTTCAGCTGAAGTCAGTCACATGGCCAAGGCCAATGTCAGTCAGGGTCACACATAAGTCAGCGGTAGAGGTTCCAGAACTTCTTACTCAACTACTAGACGGCTCCCCGTGACATTCGGCTGCTGGAAGGGAGGCCTGAGCGTGTCCGGGGGAGGGTGGCGTCTCTGAGCCACGGCCCAGACTTGAGAGTCACCGAGGAGAGACCTGGAAGAGCGTGTTATTCAGCCAGGAGAAGCTGGGCTGCAGTAACACATTGACCCCAGAATTTTACTTGATTAACACAATAAAAATTTATTTGGGGCTCATGAAAAGCCCAAGGCAGTTTGGGTAGTCTTCTGGAACACACAGCTTCTGGAATCTGCATGGTAGAGGAGAGAGCTGGAGGATGAGAACGGAGCACAGAGTGATACCCCCGCAGAGACGTTATTGTTCTTTTTAAAATTTTTAATAAACGTTTTATTTTGTCTTGGGGTATAGCCAATTAACAACGCTATGATAGTTTCCTGTGAACACCAAAGGGACTCAGACACACATACACATGCATCCACGCGCCCCCAGAGCCCCCCTTCCACGCTGCCATATGACATGCACGGTATAGCAAGTCCTTGTTGGTTATCCATTTTAAATACAGCAGTGTGTCCACGTCCATCCCAAACCCCCTAAGCATCCTGTCCCCCTGGCAACCATAAGTTCGTTTTCTAAATCTGTGAGTCTCCTAAGATGCTCACATTCTAATCCCAAGGACCTGTGAATACGTTACCTTATGTGACAAAAGGGATTTTGGCCAATGTGGTTAACTGAAGGATCCTGAGGTGGGAAGACTGTCCTGGATTATCCAAGTGGGTCCAATCACAAGGGGTTCCTTATAAGGGGGAGACAAGAAGGCAGCAAGTAGGAGGACATGTGATGACAGAAGCAAGAGATTGTCATGATGCCGGGAAGGGGCCGTGAGCCAAGGAATCCAGGCAACCACAAAGCTGGAAAAGGTGAGGAAACACTCTCCCCTTGAGCCTCGGGAAGGAATCAGCTCCTCTGTCCATGGGATTTCCCAGGCGAGAATACTGGAGTGGGTTGCCATGTCCTTCTCCAGGGGATCTTCCTGACTCAGGGGTGGAACCCGCATCTCCTGCTCTGCAGGCAGATTCTTTACTGACTGAGCCACACGTGAAGCCCGTAGTGGCACAGACCACATCTATCACATCCCACTGACCTGGGGAACTGCCACTGCATTGCTGTTTTCTGTTTTTGGCCAACATGAGCTATTAGATTCAAGGGATGGTGAAACCAATTCCACTTTTGGATGAGAACTGCAAAACCATATGGCATAGTGCGTGGATACCAGTCAGGAGGCAGAAGCAGGGCTGTGTTCACAGTCTACATCAGCCCCACACGCTGAACTTGATATTCTAGCATCTTGGTTTCCCAGCCACCACGTCACATACTCTCATTTCAACTGGGAAGCCCAAATGTCTCCTCATTTCTCTTTTAGAAGTGTGACAACTAAATGATCCATTCATACAATACATATTTGCCTGCCTGCATCTTGCAAGCAACAGTAAAGAAGTTGATTTTCAAGTGCTGAAAGGTCTCTCATATCAGCATCAACACCCAGGCCAGGTCAGCAGCAACAACCACACAGCACCACCCGCCTCCTCAACCTACTTCCTTCTTCCCCAAAGCCCTGTTCTGTCTCACACAAGCCCTCTGCCCCCGCTCCCGCTGCCGGCCAGCCAGCCTACCTAAGCCAGTGTTGCACAATGCTTTGCCTGTTTTCTGGAAGGAATAAAACAAGATTTGCTCCTTCTTTTTACCTTAATAGAGGGAAGCCCATGTAGGCATGAAATTGGAATCGCTTTGCCCTATTAACAGGTCTGGCGCTGGGTTCCACAGCCCCTAAAACGCATCAACATCTCAGCAGCAAGTGAATGAGCCAGATAAAGAGGGAGGGGACACGCCCAGAGTCATTGGGAGGCCTGCCGTCTGCAGGGGACAGGGCAGCCATCTGCTCTGGGCTCTGTGTTTGAGGACACCGAGGCCTGCACAGGCCGGAAACGGTGATCTGTCCGACCTAGGACTGCAAGGATGCAAGGCAGGGCGGGTGACGTCAAGCCCAGCCTGACAGGGAGGCGGATCCTTCATTTATTTGTTTACCTGGTTACTCACTCATTTGATGGACTCTGAACACCCCTCTGGTCTGGCTGTAAGCCAGGCAGGGGAAACACTGCTGGTGGAAAGCTGGGCAGATCCTGCCATAAAGAGCACCCAGTCCCCACAGAACAACAGACTCCAGGGAAAGAGGAACTGAAATGCCACGTGACAAGTGTTAGAGCAAAGCCGTGAAAGCGTGCAATAGGGTCACAGAAAGGGTGCAAGGCTGTCCTGGCTGGGGGGGTCCAGGGGGGCTTCCAGGAGGTGGTGACCGGGCAGCCAGGTCTTCAAGGAGAGGAAGAAGCATCAGAGTCAATTCTGCCACCTTCCCAGTCCGGCTCCAGGTCAGCGGGTCCAGCTGTCGGTCAGTGTAGAGGCCCCTGCTGGGCCCCTAGGGGGCCAGCCCCCTTCCTAGCACGTCAGCCAGGGCATCAGTCCTCCTCCTCCCGTCAGCCTAGCCCTCGGAGCCGGGCTCCTCAACAAGAATGTGGCAGCTGGGGTTCCTCATCACTAGGCCACAGGAAGCGGGGGCCATGACACTTTCCCAGAGCTGCCCCTTCCGGGGAGGTGAAACTGGTGGCCCTCCACCCAGGTGCCTGCGAGAGGAGCGAGGTCTGGAGTCAGCATCTTCTCAGCCTTGGGGTACCTCGGGGCCCCACAGCAGCCCAAGGGGAGTCGCACGGCTCCTCTGTCCTGCCCTGCCTCGTGGTGCCAGAGACCACCCTTCCTGCTTCTACCCTGGCCAGGCAGGAGCGTATCTGGGGACCTGCCCACCGCACAGGCTACTGTGATGTCAGCAACCACCTCCGACCCGAGGTCGGGGCTGCCCTGTCTGAAGGGAGCCGTGGAGCCGTGAGCCGTGGCTCCTACACAAGGACCCTGGTTCAGAGCTGTCGTCCTGACTCCAGACAGGCTGCGGGTTTGATAAAATGCTCACGTGTATGCAGAGCAGAGCAAACAAAACCCAAAACAAGGGTCCCTGCGCTCTGCCCCCGAAGGAGAGCTGACTGCCCGCAGTGACCCCTAAAGCTGCGTGCTCACCCGTGCGTTTCCGGGATGGAGGCAGAGACGGGAAGGCCGGCATGAGGCCGATTCCCCAGGAGCCCTGGTGCTGCTGGTGGAAAGCTGAGGGAGAGAGGGATGGTCCTGAGGGACGAGAAGGTGGGCGGAGGGAGAGGAGGGCGGGGGGAGGCCAGAAAGAGAGGAGAGAGGAGCCAAGGACGCCGCTGGCCTGGAAGGGGGAGGAAGGGGAGGGGGGAGCCAGCCAAGGAGCCGTTCAGGGTCCTGGGCGTCAGGCCACCCTGGGATCGGACATCCTAGAGAGACAGGAGGGTCCAGGAGGAATTTGGGGATGGGGGTGGTGGGACAGAGAAGAGGCTCCCTGCAGAGAGTGATTCTGAAGAAAGGAACTCTCCAGTCCACCTGGGCTCCTGTGAAACAGAGATCACGAACCGGACAGAATGAGGTTAAGGGCTGAACGAGGGAGGAGTGGACAGAAATGAAACAAGAGACAGAGAGACACAGAGAGACAGACAGAGACAGAGAGACTGGCCCTGACGCCCACCGGGGGCAGCTGAGCCACAGACCAGCCCAGAGCGGGGAGTTTTCCAAAAGCACTTAAGCTATTATGTCAGCGATTATGCCCTTGGTCTCCTCCAGCGAAGACATCCCTGAGTGATGGGTGGAAGGAAATGGGTGTGCAACATACACGCACTTTTTCCAATTGGGCCCGATCGCCAGCGACAGGCCTGAATGTCAGCACATACCGCGGAGCCCCGGGCAGGCAGCTGCACCTGGCTTTGGGGCTGAGCTTCGTGGAGGCCGCCTCCCCCGCCTCCCCCCCGCCCCCTCTCCCCTGCCCCAGGCGGCTGCAGTCCCCACCCCAGGCTCCCATTCCCTCCTGCCTCTTCCTTCGAGGATCAGGAGACCCCAGGGGCCACAGACAAACAGCATTTTGGAAGAGCCCTTCCCTAAACTTGCATCCCTATGCTCACCTCCTCAAACTTGGCCTCCCCGAGAGACCTTCCTTCTCTGACCACAGGGGCTGTCCTTCCCCCGTGACAGCCAGGGTTTTGAAAGGCTTTGGAGTTGAAAGTCTTTGAGGACTCGGACAGCAGCTTAAACACATTCCCACTGTGGCATCTTGGGCAAGTGGCTTAAGCCATCTGAACTCAGCTTTTCCAACTATAAAATGGGGATAATTATACCCTGTAAAGGTGACGCTAATGGCAAAGAACTCTCCTATCAATGCAGGGGACGTAAGAGACACGGGTTCAATCCCTGGGTTAGGAAGACCCCTGGAGGGAGGTATGACATCCCACTCTAGTATTTTTGCCTGGGAAATCACATGGACAGAGGAGCCTGGCAGGCTATATAGTCCATAGGATTGAAAAGAGTCAGATACAACCAAGGCAACTTAGCACACATGCACACACATCACTTACAGGATGCACGTAACAGATTAAATAGCAACAGTTCCACACATAAGAATTTGCATAAATATCAACATCCTATATTTAAATTTACCACGTACCAGATCTTCTCTACCAGCTAAAGGCTGTGCCAGGCACTTTGCACATATCATCTCGTTTGATCTTCACAACAACCTTGCGGTGTAGGAAGCATTAGATTCCTTTTCCAAGTAAGGAAACAGGCTTAGAGTGGTTACGTAACTTGCCGAAGGTCACACAAGAAAATAAAGGCCTGGACCTGAGATCTAGACCTAGGATAGAAACACCAGGTCCTCTGCCTCGTTGGGTGAGAAGCCCAGCACAGACTCAGGTGTAGACCAGAAACTCAGTGGATTCCGTTTTTCCTTCCTTCTCCCTGGAAACTCCTCCAAGGCAGATGGTTCTTCTAAACATTCTAAGGATCTCAAGGTGGTCAGTCCAGAGGCAGGACCCTGTGGCAGGTGTTTACAGAAGTGAGCTCTCAGCCAAACTCTCCTGGGCTCACATTTTGTCTTTAAAAGCTGTTGACTAGCTGTGTGGCCTCAGGGTATTTACAAAACGTCTTTGTGATGGGGTGGCCTCTCTCTAGAATGGGGATCATAACTGTACTCAGCTCCTGGGGCTGAATGAGACAGCGCATATAAAGTACTTAGAAAAAAATTGTCTGGCATGTAGTATGTGCTCAATAAATATTACCTGTCATTATCACTCACTTGGCACAAGATGCTAACATTAATCTCCATCCTTTAGTAATAGATAAAAGATATCATGTGGTCCTTCCCCCCAAGGTCACTCTGTGCCTTTAAATCATGCCAGCAAAGGAGAGGGGAGTGAAGAAGAAGGGGGGAACAAAGGGAGAGGAACTTACAGCTGCAGAACTCAGATCAGATCCTTACAAGGCTGTGTCACTGGTCCACTCAACAGCCTTCTAAGATAGGCGCTCCATGCTCCATGCTCGTTTAATAAACAGAAAGGAGGAGCCTCGGGGCGGGAGGGCAGGCCCAGAATCACGCAGCTGCGGGTAAGCAGGGACCCGGCTGGAAATTCCATCCTCTTCACGCACATCTCCCTCCCCTCACGCTGAGTGGGAGGATACAGCCTCCCCCCCGCACCTCGCGTCCTCTGGGGGCACTCAGCAGAGAACCACCGTCTCCTATGGCCGGGGGCAGCCTAGGGGGACAGACAGCAGCTCACGGAAAAGGGAGAAAGCAGAGGGGCAGGCACGCCCTCCAGACCCTTCCCCGCCCTCTAAAGAAACGACCACCTCCTTCCGGCTAAAGCAGACGGATGTGTGTGCATACCTTCCGATGGGACACAAGTTTGCAAGTCGCGACCCCATGGACTGTAGCCCGCCAGGCCCCTCTGTCCAGGGCATTCTCCAGGCAAGAATGCTGGAGCGGGTCGCCATGCCCTCCTCCAGGGGATCTTCCCAACCCGGGGGTTGTGCCTGCATCTCTTATGCCTCCTGCTCTGGTAGGCACGTTCTTGATCACTAGCGCCACCTGGGAAGCCTTCAGAAAGGTCTGCTGAGTCTCAAACGTCAACCTGCACTATAGCTGGGAAACAGGCCCTGAGCAGCTCGCCCTGGGGTCACAGAAGCTTAGCGGCGACAGGAGGACCAGAAGCTGGGTTGACTCACCTACATCCTTTTTACTGGAATGACAGTTGGTGATCTGCCTGGAAAAGGAAATATCAACTCTCCCACTAGGTGCCTCTTTCACCTCTTTGGGGACCCAGGAATCTGTACCAGGGGAAAGTTCCAGGGCTGCCCAGTCTCACAGGAAGGAAGGAAAGCTTCTGCAGCCAGAGTGGGCTGGGTCCCCGAGCCAAGCGGGCTGAGGTCCCAGCCTGGTGGCCCTGCTGCCGCCTTCCAGGATGAGAGCCATCTACCCAGGGGACCCAGACAGGGACCCACCCTCAAAGGCAGTGACCCTGATCCCGCTCAGAACCCTCCTGGGCTCAGGATGTGGATCCGGGTTCTAACAACCAGAGGGCTTTCGTGAGGGGTTCCGGGGGGAGATGCTGCAGGATTCCAGGTTTGAAATAACAGTTTTGCTTCACTGGGCACCTGCTTCCTTTCTTGTCCTTTTTTTTTCTCAATTTCCCCTAAAATATATGAGTGAGTGAGTGTGTGTATGCCTGCGAGTGTGTGTGTGTGTGTGTGAGTGCGTGCTTTGAGGTTGTTCCTGGGGGACTATTAACTAAGAATAATTTATCCAAGAAATTTGTTATGTTAGAATTACCAATTAGATATGATTATAACTTGCCATGGCTAACACGGCACTACGGTTGGAAATCTGAATCCCATTAAAATCTAATTAGCATATATTAAGTCGAAGGCGGCTCTACTGCAGTGCGCCAGCAGGTCTGAGCAGCACCAGGCCCGACAGGGGGACTCACTGCCCCCTCAGCAGGCGGGCCACATTGCCCACGGCACCCAGGGGCACGCCAGGAGGACTCTGGGCAACTTTTCCTGAACTGGGGACCAGATGGTCCATGCTGACAGACAGGGGAAGCTCAGCAAGTGGACTTGACATTCCAGACTCTGACCCTGGATGAGTGGCCAGAATCCAGGGAAAAGTATCTTTGACTGGACAAGACCCTGATGCTGGGAAAGACTGAAGGCGGGAGGAGAAGGGGATGACAGAAGATGAGATGGCTGGATGGCATCACCGACTCAATGGACGTGAGTTTGAGCAAGCTCCAGGAGTTAGTGATGAATAGGGAGGCCCGACGTGCTGCAGTCCATGGGGTCACAAAGAGTCAGACACAACTGAGTGACTGAACTGAACTAACACAGTCAGGGTGCTCTAGGGTCACGGCTCTGGGCTAAGGGCAGGGAGGTGATTTTGGTAGCCCCTGGGGGCAAGTAAGCTTTGGGGCTGAATGTTAGCCTCAGAGATGGATCCTTCCCTAGGCTTATGGGCATGGTGGTTCTGACGAATAGGACATAGCTGCTATCTCCTTGGACCTAGAAATCCCCTGGCTCAGGAATAGCAAACACTTACTGGGCTCCTACAGTGGGGTTTACTTTCTTATTCTCACTTAATCTGCATAATCAAGAAAAGACCCTGATGCAGGGAAGGATTGAAGGCAAAATGAGAAGGGGGCAACAGAGGATGAGATGATTGGATAGCATCACCAACTAAATGGATGTGAATCTGAGCAAACTCTGGGAGATGGTGAAGGACAGGGAAGCTGGCACGCAGCAGTTCTTGGGGTTGCAAAGAGTTGGAGTCAAAGTAGCAACTGAACAACAACAACAAATCCTCTTAAGAAATCCAAGAGAAAAGTTCTAGTATATGCCCATTTTACACACAGGAAACCTGAGGCCTAAAGAGGTTAAGGAACTTTCTCAAGATCATGTAGCCCTTAAGTGGCAGAATCAGCATTTGATATAGGTGACTCTATTTTAAAAGCTCTCTCTCTCTCCTAACATCTTGTTGCCAGAATAAATGATGTCCACTGCAGATGGTGACTGCAGCCATGAAATTAAAGGACGCTTACTCCTTGGAAGAAAAGTTATGAGCAACCTAGACAGCATATTAAAAAGCAGAGACATTACTTTTCCAACAAAGGTCCACCAAATCAAAGCTTTGGTTTTTCCAGTAGTCATGTATGGATGTGAGAGTTGGACTATAAAGAAAGCTGAGCGCCAAAGAATTGATGCTTTTAAACTGTGGTGTTGGAGAAGACTCTTGAGAGTCCCTTGGACTGCAAGGAGATCCAACCAGTCCATCCTAAAGGAGATCAGTCCTGAATACTCATTAGAAGGACTGATGCTGAATTTGAAGCTCCAATACTTTGGCCACCTGATGCGAAGAACTGACTGATTGGCAAAGACCCTGATGCTGGGAAAGATTGAAGGCGGGAGGAGAAGGGGACGACAGAGGATGAGATGGTTGGACGGCATCACCGACTCAATGGACATGAGTTCAGTAAACTCTGGGAGTTGGTGATGGACAGGGAGGCCTGGCGTGCTGCAGTCCATGGGACGCAAAGAGCTGGACACGACTGAGCGACTGAACTGAACTGAACTGAGCTGAACTGTCAGGTCAGGTCAGACTTGAATAATGCCCTCTGCTGCCAGGAGGGGGAGACAGTGAGACACTAGGGAACAGGGCAGTCTGGGAGGTGTTAATTGATGTGTTGACGTCAGCCACAAGGTCACCAGACAACATTCCAGTGCAGAATAAGACCCCCAAACTCCACAAAGACTGCAATCATCCAACCACTGGTTTTTGAGGGCTAAGGGGAAAAAAATCCTTCTTTTGTGCAAAAACTTATAGAACCAGATTAGATTATCCCAAGCAAATATCGTCTCCCTCCCTCCCACCTCCAGGATGCTGTGCCCTTCACCTCTGCCCTCCCTCTGCTGATGCTGGGCATGGCCACATGGCTTTCTCTGGCCAGTGCGACGTTCGTGGGTGCTTCAGGAGCAGGGACTTCGAATCTGCTTGACTGTTAGGACTTCTCCCGGGCACGTCTGTCATCACCAGGAGAACACGCCTTGCGTACCCAGGGTTCAAAGAAGATGAGGATGACAGAGGCACAGAGCAGATCTGGTCTCCAGCCTGAGCCTGAGGCCAAGTCCAGCAAGGCCAGTCTGGCTCAGCTGCAGCCCAGGGGCCACGAGTCAGAAGCCAATGCTTCTTGATAAATGCCACTGAGGTCTGGTGGTGTGTTACACAGCAAGAGCTGACTGACGTACCCAAGCTGAAGAAAGACACAACGAAGCTCTCCCGATCAAGCAAAGGAGACGGGACAGAGTCCTGCTCTCACTCCAGAGGCCCCGCCCCATCCATCATCACCAAATGCTTTGCTTCAGCTGGTTTAGCCTCCCAGCCCCAGCCCCAGCCCCAGCCCACACACCACTTCTGGACTTTCTCCCAGCATCTGTCCGGATTCCCCCACCACCCACTCTGCCTCTCAAAACACACTCAAACTCAGCAGGAGTCTGGGACCCACACACTCCCCAGCCTGCTCCTCTCTGCAAGTTCTGGCCTCAGCCCTGTCCCATTCCGAGGCTCTTTCACCCTTAGCTGGCTGGCAAGGGGATGAAACGTGGAAGGTGGCTCCCTGAAGCTGCCTGTCCCAGTCTGCATCCCACGCTCCAACAGCCACCCGAGGCCAAGTCATGCCTGTGTCCCCAGACACCTTCCGCATCTTCCCCCAACAGCAGGGCTGACTCCCTGCCCCCAGCCCCCAGCCCGCAGGAGGGAAGCGAGACCCAGTGACCCAGAGAGCCACACGGAAAGCCCGAGCTGCACATCTTCCCTGGTGGCCCGGAGCGACCTGCTGCTGGGGCTGAACTAAGCTCAGTAAGAGGGATGTGCCCCGCGGGTTGGGGCCAGGCCTGGACAGGAGCGGGTGTCATGAGGAGACGGGGGAGGAGCGTGATGGGGAGGAGATGAGGGAGCCGCTCAGACCTCCCCCCAAGGAGGCCTGGACAGGCCGACCCTGGCCCTCTGTGGGGTCCCGGAAACACGTGAGCAATTCCTGCTCCTCAGCCTCTGTGTTGAGCTGAATCTTCCAATAAAAGAACTGCTTGCACCTCCGCTGTGCTCAGCTGGTAAGAGGACGGGGGGCCAGCAGAGGGGCCACAGGCTGGGAGCAGGCCGCCCCACGTTCCAGTCTTTTGGGGGTTACACATCGAGAGGAGACGTCCGCACGGCGTGCAGAGGCCGCCATAGGAAGGCATCACAGACCGCGGGGCTTAAAGCACAGAGATGCGCGTGCTCACCTCTGGAAGAGGAAGACCAGGGTTGGCTCCTTCCCGGGCCTCCGTCCTGGGCTTGGAGGTGGCCACCTTCTCCCTGTGTTTCTCTGATAGAACTCTACCTGCACAGCGATGGAAAGAAGCCCGCGACAGCTGCGGGGCCCAGAGTGGCTGGAGGGCCGGGCGTGCTGGCGAGCTCAGGGCACAGGCGCAGAGGAGCGCGCGCTGCGCGTGCCGCCACGCGGTCCAAAGAGCCGCTAAGCTAAGCGAGCTCCGCTCTCGGAGGTCAGGCCTCACCGCACTCACCCTGGAGGCGGGAGGCGAGCGCTGGGGCCTGGGGGGCCCTTCCGGGGTGCCGACCACGTTCCGGTTCTCGGTCTGGGCGCTGCTTTCAGGGCCGCCTTCAGCTGGTGAGAACCACTGGGCTGTCCCCTGCAGGCGCGCGCACTCTTGACTTCGGCGAACAGCATCGTGCCCGCGTCGGCTTCCTGGTTATGTAAGATGTCCTTGGGGGAAGCTGAATAAAGCGTAGGAACCTGGCGCTGTTTTTGCCACTTCTTCTGAGTCTCCGGTGCTTCAAAAATAATTTTTTTATAGTGCTCTAAATAAAAACGATAAAAGCAAGACGTTTTAGGTTTGTTTTAGGGTTTAGTAACACTTCGAGCCTCAGGGGAGCTGAAATAAATTTTAGATTAAAAAACAAACAACGAAGAATTATGCACTTCTCCAGTGTGTATGTTACAGTTCAATTAAAAGTTATAAAACAAAAAAACAGAGAAAAACTTTTGCCAGTTTCTGAGCTTTTCCAAAAGGAGAGAAGCAGCATTCAGAGTACATATGACATGCTAGAGATTTCTAGGCACTTATGCCAAGGTAACCCATTTGTCACTCTGGTGTGAGGGAGGTCACTATTGTGTCCATTTACAGATGGGACCACTGAGGCTCAGAGAGGGACAGCGAGCTGCTCAATGACACACAGCTCAGTCAGGGGTCAGCTGAGGTTCACCCCCGACGCTGGCCACCTTCAGAGCCCTGCCCTTGTCCCTGCCTGCTCTTGGGGCGCTCAGAAGGACTCCACTTCCTGCTCTGTGGCCCTGGACCGCCCTGCCCAGCCTTACCATGAGGCACCCCCCCACACACACACGCTGCCCAATCCCAGCCGCCAAGATGCCAATGTACGGTTTCCCAAGGGATGCTCACCTCACCTGCCAAGCTCCCTGGCTGGCACTGACCCTCGAACTGTTATTATCACCATTAATTGCAGTGCTGAGCATACAGCTCTCCTGCCTCAGGTCCCCAAAGACCCTGAAGCCCATTCCACACTGGAACCCCTCCCACCCACACATATGTCCACCCTTAGCACCAAAGTCCCCAAGACACTTGGAGCTTGGACAAAATTAACTCATTTATCCAACCAGCCCAGTAGGGAGGATTCCGCCTGCTCGTGGCTATGGGCCCTAAAGTTAATCTGCTTTAGCCTGTCTGTCCTCTGAGTTGGGGCCTGAGCAGCACTTTGAGGGATTTTCGGGCATCTGGGGACAAAAAAATACAGTTGGAGGAAGGGGAGTTGATGACTATAATTTCTGCTTCAAAGACCATCTCTCCAGGTGGACTGAGGTCAAGGGTGAAGACAGGCTGTTGCTGACCTGGGGAGTTGGTGACTCTGGGTTTGGGGCGTGTAACTAAGACACAGTTTGTCTGGGTCCTCCTGGCCTGGCGACCACCAGAAGAATGCTGTAGGCTATTGTAGGACGTTGACAGGTGTTCCTTAAAGGGAGCCTGTGCGCATACAGGCTGGAGACATTTTACTGCTGAAACTCTTCTTGAAGCCCATATAGTGCTAACAGGCCCCGGAGTCTCTGAGACAGGCCCATCCGCTCTTCTGGACAGTGTCTCAGAGAAATGCTGGCCCCAGACCTTCAGCACAGATGTATCTCAGAGGCAGTTCTGGAACAAGATGAGAAAGGAAAGAACTTGCAGCAGTGGTAAGGTGATAGGTAGAAATATTGCTGTTCCCATTTCGCAGATGGGGGAAACTGAGGCCCAGAGAGGGAGAGAGGCTTGCCAGGTCAGCAGGCAAGTTCGTGCCAGAGCCAGCCCTTGATCGTAACAAAGCGTTCTTCTCTCTGCCCAGGGCTGAGGTCAGGTGGGTGAAAATCTGCTCAGAGAAGATTTTTCCGGGTTCCATGGTGAGAAAGATGTAGTGTCCAAGCTGTCTACCAGGCCTGCGAGGAGGAACCAGCTGAGCCACATCGTTTATAACTCTCCTGGAACATTTCCAAAGCTCTTTGAAAGCTATTCATTATCTTTTCTTTAACAAAATTATATCATTATCCTCTTTAATCTTGACAAACTTTCTTTGGGTCTTCAACATTAAAGCCTCAGCGAGGCCGTGTGATTTGTCCAGGGTCCCAGGTCCCATTGATGCCGGAGCAGGGTGGTCCCTCCTGGGGTCCCAAGATCCTGACCCCTGGGCCAGCTCTCCGTCCACCGTCCGCCCCCTGCCCCCAGGGCAAGACCTGGGTCTTGCTCAATTAGATGGCCCCGCCACCCCAACCCCAGGGGCCGTGTTGTCTGGGGGGAAGCACAGGCTCTTGGTGTGGGGTCCCACAGGGGTGCTCCCTAAACGGATGACTTGGGGTACAGATCTCCGTGTGTCCCAGGAACAACTCCTCCAAGCTGCTTCTCTCCTCCCCTATTATTACGTCACCAAGGTCAAATGCTGGTCCCGCAGCCTGGGGGCAAGGCAGGACTCCTTAAAAGAGGGGGCTCTTCCTTTCAGTTCAGCGAAGGAGGAGGTCACCTGGGATTTGGATTTCACTTCCTTGGGAGGATACACATCCTCTCTTCTAAATCAAGAAGGCAAGTTCAAAGTGCACTAGTAACTTCCCATGAGTCACATGATAACCAGAGATACAGTTGATCAACCCAGCTTTACCCGTCAGATCAGTGGGTCTGACACTTCACGGTGCCCAGGAGTCCTTGGAGGGAAGTGGGGTGCAGACAAGCATCCACAGAGTGGGCTGAGGCTGCTGCCACTTGAACGGCCTGCTTGCTGGTCAGACCCTTGGCTGGCCTCTGGGCACTTGGATTTGGAGAAGATTCTCGCCAATAAGAGCCACTCGCGTTGCCTGACCCATTTTGTGCGAACTGTGTGCTCAATGTTGCACCCTGCTTTTCTTCTGAGAGTCTGGAGTTTGGGAACATGCCAGGCAGAATGTGCCTGACTGACCAGCCCCCGGTTCAATCCCAGGGCACCCAGTTTCTAAGGATTCCCCCGCTGGAAGACAGCATTTCACACGTGTTCTCACAATTCAGTGCTAGGGCATTAGCCTGTCTTGTGGGACTCTAGGGGCTTCCCAGGTGGTGCTGGTGGTAAAGACCCTGCTACCAATGCAGGAGACAAAAGACGTACAGGTTCCATCCCTGGGTCGGGAAGATCCCCTGGAGAAGGGCATGGCAACCCACTCCAGTGTTCTTGCCCAGAGAATCCCAGGGACAGAGGAGCCTGGCAGGCTACAGTCCATAAAGTCGCAAAGAGTCGGACATGACTGAAGTGACTTAGCATGAACTAAGCCGGTCAGTCAGGCTGGCATGCACGTGGGACTCCAGGGAGAGGCTCTTGAAGGCTCGCGTCTCGTTTCCTCTGGACACTTCTCCAGGCTGCTTTCCCTTTCCTGAGTTCGCTGTTTCCGTTGCTGTAATAAACCGTAGCCGGGGCATGCAGAGCCCTGCGGTCAACCCAGGGAACCATCGCATCTGCCCCCACCCACAGCCACAGGTAGCTATTCCAATGCAGATTCCAGGTCATCCAGGGGGCCCGGGACAGAGGCCTGGGAATCTGCACTCTGGGTGATTCTGAGACCAGGAGTCTCGACCCTCACTTGGAGAAACACCACCTCCTGGTTCTACGGCGGCGGTTTCATTCAGGAAAGTGTTATCTGGGGAGCCGTCTTCTCCAAAAACTTCTCTCTGGGGAAGGAAGACCATGGGGCAGGGGTGGGAGTTCTCTCCGAGAGTCCACGTCACCCACTTCCTGCCTCCTTGCCCTTCCGAAGGAGAGCCCAGAGCGTGCGCCTGCAGCTGTTTCCACACAGCTGCCTGCTGTCCTGGCTGCACTTCACCAAGTCAGTGGGAGGCGTGCCTTCCCTAGTCACGCCCTGGAAACTCAGATGAAGAGGCTCAGAGGGGCATGGGGGAGAGGGAAAAGGGGTCCAGCTGCTGCCACAGAAACGGTACTGGACTCCGAGATGCTGCTTCCTTTTTACGCTTCCTTTCTGGTGGCCAGAGAGGCAGCCCGCTCTGCCCAGGCAAGAGGGGCTGGGGTGATCAAAGGTCATTTCTGGCCGAATAGACATCATTCTCAAGGTGCTAATGACAGCTGATAGAAACGTCCGATGGTCCTGACTCAGCCATGTCACCGATCGCTTGTGCATCAAACTGGACGCCAGTTTGGACCCCTGTGCACGCTCAGATCCCTCCCAGTTCTCCAGTTTCATGACCTGAGTTGTCTTCGGTATGCCTCAGGCTACTGGGCTCCAGCATCAATACCTGTTTGTTCCCCCAGAACCACATTGATTCATTGACCTGATTCAGAATCCTATTAATACAATGAATACTCACTGAGCACCTACTGCATGCTAGCGCTATTCTAGGCTCTGGGGTTGCAGCAGTCAGAAAAACAGGCAAAAATCTCCTGCGGACCTGATATTCTACCATGGGAGGCAGACAATAAACAAGATAACCAAGTAAAATATACTTTAGAAAATACATTCTAAAGGTCTGTCTAGTCAAAGCTATGGTTTTTCCAGTAGTCATCTATGGATATGAGAGTTGGACTATAAAGAAGGCTGAGCACCGAAGAATTGATGCTTTTGAACTGTGGTGTTGGAGAAGACTCTTGAGAGTCCCTTGGACTGCAAGGAGATCCAACCAGTCCATCCTAAAGCAGATCAGTCCTGGGTGTTCATTGGAAGGACTGATGCTGAAGCTAAAACTCCAGTACCTTGGCCACCTGATGTAAAGAATCGACCCATTTGAAAAGACCCTGATGCTGGGAAAGATTGAGGGCAGGAGAAGAAGGGGATCACAGAGGATAAGATGGTTGGATGGCATCATCGACTCAATGGACACGAGTTTGAGTGAACTCTGGTAGTTGAAGATGGGCAGGGAGGCCTGGCGTGCTGCAGTCCATGGGGCCGCAAAGAGTCAGACACGACTGAGCGACTGAACTGACTGACCTGCTGCTGCTGCGCTTCAGTCGTGGGCGACCCCCTAGACGGCAGCCCACCAGGCTCCCCCGTCCCTGGGATTCTCCAGACAGGAACACTGGAGTGCGTTGCCATTTCCTTCTCCAGAACTGAACTGAGAGAAGGATAAAGCCCAGAGAGAGAATATGGGCTTTGGGGACATTACCATTGTCAGCGGGTAATGGGTGAGGCCTCCACCACCTCCAGTCCTGAGAGGAGAACGCAGCAGCTCCTGTCTCAGGTCTGGCCTGATAATCAAACCGGGGAAGACAGAGGGCCTGGAACCTGGCTCCCAGGAGAAGCTGAGCAGCCAGAGGTGAGTACGCCAAGAGAAACATTGAGGCCAGACCTGCAAAGGAGCTCAGCAGATCAGAAGTGGCAGTAACAACGTCACCGTGGCCGTCTGCCCCGTCCTGCCCGTTGCACGAAGTACAGGCGCCCGGCCCATGCGGAGGTGCAGACAGGGTGGAGGGAGGTGGCTGATTGCCCGTCCCCCGGAAGCATCAAGGGGTTTCAGGCTGTTGTGGTCCAGTCGCTCAGTCATGCCTGACTCTCTGTGACCCCGTGGACTGCAGCACACTAGGCTTCCTTGTCCATCACCATCTCCCGGAATTGCTCAGACTCACATCCATTGAATCGGTGATGCCATCCAACCATCTCATCCTCTGCCGCCCCCTTCTCTTTTTACCTTCTGTCTTTCCCAACATCAGGGTCTTTTCCCATGGATTGGCTCTTCACGTGCATTACCTGGAAGCCATCAAACCTTCAGCAAAGGCCTTTGGTGAAACAGGAAGTGGGCGAGAGTGATGCCCTTGGCAGAGCAGCTGGCTCCGTAGTCATGGTCTGGCCAGTCTGAGCTGGCTAGAGCAGGGGCCTGGGTGGACCAGCCCAGGGGAGGGGCAGGGGGGGGACCCCTCTTCTCCAGTTGACGGGTGCTCCCAGGAACTGCATGCCTCGGCCTGCATTTGACAGGGGCTGCGTGGAAGGTAGATTCTCCCCCTTCTTCATCTCAGGTTTGGAAACCCAGGCAGGGCGGCCCTCCTCAAGATCCTGGGCTGCTTCCCGACAGGCAGGACTGAAACCCAGGGCAGCGAGCATTGCGAGGAGTCCTGCCAGCTGCCCACTGACCCAGCCAGGGGTGTCCTGAGGCTGAGCGCGGGAGGCCCTGAAGGCTTCTCGGAACATTCCTTGCTTTCAATGCCCCTCCTCCAAGCCCCCACCAAAGAGGAAGGTAACATTAATGGAAGCGAAAGGGCCTTGGGGTTTGGGCTCCCAGGCCTGTCTGAGACCTTGTCAGGGGCTCACCATAGCCTCGTCACCCCCATCTCACAGATAGGAAAACCAGCACGTGCCTCCTAGGGCTTCTGGGAGGAATGCATTCAGGAAAATGCACTTAACAAAGCGGTGAGGAAAGGCGTGTTGCGTAATTACAACCCATTTTATGATGGTGATATGTGCGTGCAGACTCCAGGTCTCCCACAAGGAGATTCCAGATTGGCATTTCTAACTCCTCACCACTGTAATCAATTGACATATCTGGTGGACCACCCATCCTGGGTACAGGTACTTCAGGGTTGCAAAACAGTACCATTCTCCCAGCTGCCCATAAGGATCCTCAGGCTGGTTACACATAAGAGGCTCAGAGGACACAGACGGGGCCCCTCAGGGATGACTACAAGGAGTTATGAGAGGTCAGTTCAGTTCAGTTCAGTCGCTCAGGTGTGTCTGACTCTTGGCGACCGCATGAACCGCAGCACGCCAGGCCTCCCTGTCCATCACCAACTCCCGGAGTTTACTCAAACTCATGTCCCTCGAGTCGGTGATGCCATCCAGCCATCTCATCCTCTGTCGTCCCCTTCTCCTCCTGCCCCTAATCTTTCCCAGTATCAGGGTCTTTTCCAATGAGTCAGCTCTTTGCATCAGGTGGCCAAAGTATTGGAGTTTCAGCTTCAGAGCAGTCCGTCCAATGAATGTTCAGGACTGATTTCTTTTAGGATGGACTGGTTGGGTCTCCTTGCAGTCCAAGGGACTCTCAAGAGTCTTTTCCAGGACCGCAATTTGAAGGCATCAGTTCTTTGGCACTCAGCCTTCTTTATGGTCCAACTATAAATCAATTATACTTCAATAATATAAACTTAAAAAAAAAAAAGACTCATTGAGAATTGGACTCAGTATTACATCCACCTCATTTTATTAGCCAAAGTAAGTCCTCTCCCCCAACTCAAAGTCAGAGGGTGGGAAACATCCTCTAGTTTTTAACAGGAGAAACTGTAGAGTCACATGGCAAAGAGTGCAGATCCAGGGAGGGCGGAGGCAGTGGGATGAAACCACAGTCTCACATCAGTGGGTGCAGGGGAGGGAGGAGGGGTGCTCTCTGAGGAAGAACCAGACAAGCCAGCCCAGGGTGCCCATCAGAGAGCTGGAAGGCCCTGCAGGGATAGGTCATGGAGGTCGCTTGTGCTCCCAGGGCTGTTAGGGCATCAACTTTCCATTCATTTGTCCACTGAATGACTTTCACGGTGGGCTTGCTGTCTGCGGGACTTTCCTCTCACCACTGTGGGTATCGTGTCGGTAAAATGAACCAAGGTCCCAGCCCTCCAGAGGAAGAGGCTCCACTTCTTTTTCTGGCTCCTCCACCAACTTGCTCTGTGACCTTGGGAAAATCGCTGTCCCTCTTGGGGCACCCAGCCACCACTAATAATACCTTACGTTTGTAGAACACTTTTAACTTGATCCAATCGTCCTCTCCTAACGTTCTCTGTGAAGCTTCGGAGACGGGTTTTATTACATCCCTGATTTGACAAGTGAAACTCTACTGCCTATAAAATGCACAGCTCCTTGGAAGTGCTCTCCAGAGAGGACTCGGGGGCAAACCCCTCATAACAAACCCTAGGATTCTCTCCACAGCAAAGCTGGTCCCTGGACAATGGCAGATGGCTGTCATCTCAAACAACGTTTGGGGCCACGCAGTTCCTGTGTGACCCAAGGACTGGGACGGCTTCTTTTATCTTCCCTTTTATTAAAAAAAAAAAAGCCACCGCTCTGAACATTTCAAAGATTCCTGCAGAACTTTTCCAATTTAATTAAAAAAAAAAAAAGCACTGCCTCTTCCTAATGATGAACTTGGAAATGGGGCGTAAGCCAGGCTGCAGGGAAAAGCCCCATCACTCGAGCTCCGTATTTAACAAGGAGACGCTCCGCCACCTCAGAAAGCCGGGCTGCGTGTTTTACAAGAGGGAAGAGGCAGGAGGCCCGCTTCCTCCCTATCCCGTCAGATCCGCCTCTCCGCCTAGGACTGGGGCCAAGTCTAAAGCTGGCTTCTCCGGCTGGGACTCCACTGTGTGCTACACGCGTACGACAGTGCCCTCCTGCCACTATCCTTGGGGGCACCTCCGTCTCACAGATGAGGAACCAGGCTCAGCCAGACAGAAAGTCACTGCTCGTGACCGCAGCTGAGCTCATCCCAGTGCAGACCCATCTGAACCCAAACACCGTGTTCTTTCCCTTTTCTCACATCTCTTTCTTGTATGGGCTGGGGGGCTGTTTAATACCGCAGGGGAGCTGGAGGCCAGGTTCAGTGAATGCAGAAGGAAGGGAGCGAAGGTAGTATTTACCGTACAGTGTGGTGTAGATGTGGAACTGAATTCTAAAGGGGCACCTTCCTGAATCTGCAGGGCAGCACCCCGGGTCCTTTTCAGAGCCGGGAACTGTAGCAGATGCTGTGGGAAGTGGCTCAGGGGGACAGTGCCCTGCACTCCGGGGCTGTCCTGCCTCCAACAGGACGTCTCTCTGGCTGCAGGCTCTCTTTGGCCACAGGAGTCTATGCCAGGGCCAGCTGGGAGTGTCAGGGAGCTAGTACCCCCGCCCCAGCAACCCTCAACACAGATGGATGTATCTGCTATCACCGCTGTGTAACAGACAACGCCAGCCTCAGCGACTTCAGGACCATTATCTGCTGGTGAGTCCGCAGCGGGGCTGGGCTCAGCTGGAAGGGCCCCACAGGCTCACTCTCAAGTCTCAGTCATTCGGCAGCTGTCCTGGACGAGACGGCCCAGGAGGTCTGGCGGTTAGGGGCAGCTGTGGGCTGGGTGCTTCAGCCTCCTCTGTCAGGAGAGTCCAGGCTGTGGGTACCATGGCAGCCGCGTTCCCGGAAAACCAGCCCCTGAGTACAAGCGCTCATCAAGGCTCTGTCTGCATCACGTGTGCTCAGAGCCCATTGGTCAGAGCAAGTGGCATGGCCCAGCCCCGTGCCATGGGCGGGGCTCTCTGCCATGACGCAGGACTCGGAGAGGTGAGGTCCCCAGGAAGCTGTCAGGGAGCAATCTTCCCTGTGGGTCGGGACGCCAGCTCCCTCATCCCCAGCGTGACAGTTCTCAGGGGTGTTCTTCTCAGTCTCTTGACGTCCCCAGAGGGCTTGAGCCCAGGTGCCCACAGCTGCAGCCCACTCACAGCCAGTTTCCCCGGCTCACGCTACCTCTGGCTCACTGAGCTTCCCAAATCCCTTCCCTGGTAACCCACCCGCACTCGAGTCCCGGGGTCAAGGTCGGCTTCGAAGAGCCCTAAATGGGGACCATAAGCACAGCCAGGAGTCAGAATCCCGAGCCTGTGTTTGATTCCGTCAAACTGGCCCCTGGGAGGCCCGGATGCAGAGAGGACGTGATGGATGGGTGAGAACGTGGCTTTCGGGGCCCTGGGGGGCCCCTGAGAGCTGCATGCAAAGAGGGGCTTGATCAGCAGAAATCTCCTGCCCTCCGAGCCTTGGCCAGGCTCCCAGGGATGGACCAGCCCAGCTCAGGGGTGGAGACCAGCCCTGCCCAGTAGGGACCGAAAGACAAGACCCTGCAAAGGCGTCTCCACGTTAGGGAAGACCCTGCCCCTCACCAGCCCTCCTTGGTCCATCCGGGTTCACACTTTGCTGGCCTGAAACCAAGCCCTACTTTTTCTGAGTTCTGTTTTCTCTGATTATACAAATCTCCCTTCCCAGCCTAAGCAAAGCAGGCTGGAAGTGGGGCAGCTTAATGGGATAAGATGGGCAAAACGACAGATTATAGCCACCCACTCTGGTAAACACAGGTTTAATTGCTTTTTCAGAGAGGAGAGAGGGAGGGGGCAGGCTCAGAGATAAAACAGACTCCCAATCAGTTGTGTCAGGGCTGTGGAGATGATGGTGAGAGCTCAGAGCTGGGAGCAGGGGCCTCTCACCTGGGGGAGGGAGGTGGCAACTGGTTGAGAGGAGCCCCAAAGACTTGGAGGAACCCCCTGGGGAAGGCAGCGACAAGGGCGGGCACTCTGCCTTCAGGTCAGTGCGGGTCAAGGGCAAGGGAGTCTGTGCCCCTGGAGTGGGGAGAAGCCAAGTATCAGCATTCTCCCTTGGATCTTTAACAACAACAATGAGAATAATAGTATCTCACACACACAAAAAATATTATCTCACATTTATTGTGACCTTACTCTATGCCGGACACTGGACTAAGTGCTGCACATGAATTAATTACTTAATCCTCACAATAGTCCTGTGATGGTATTACCATCTACTTCTTAGAGATGATAAAAATGAGGGAACTGAGTTTAGAGATGTTTAAAAAAAAAACTATTGCAGTTCATATGGTGAATAACGAGTAAGTCTGGGATTCAAACTCAGGTCTGTCTGATGCCATTGCCTATACCTCTAACCACTAAGTTAGCAACGTCCCTAAGTACTACTGCACAGGTCCAAGCAACAACTCCAGTTTCTTGTCACTTATTCTAATATCCCTAAATACTATTGCACACGTCCAAGCAGTGACTCCCATTTGATGTCACTTACTCTGTGCTAGTCCCCCAAACCTACATGCCAGGCTAGGAAAGAGAGATGGTTCCTGCCCTGGAGAAGCCTGGGATCTGATGAGAAAGGAAAACATACACATGAAACACTGCAGTGACAGGGGCTTGGAAAGGGAACAGGATGGGGTGAAGCCGTCCCCAGTTCTGCCTATAGAGGTTATGACTGGCTTTGCAGAGAAGGCCGCCGTCGAGTCGAGGCTTAAAGGATGAATTGGATTTCACTGGGCAGGCCAGGAAAGGGAAAATAGAACAGCATGTAGAAGGTCCTCTGGTGAGGCAGTAGCTAGCAGGTTCTGGATCAGCCAACAGCCAGGACACAGGGGGCCCGTCGAGGCGGACGAGGAGACCGCGGTGAGAAGGCGGCAGGATCACATCTAGATGGGCCTCTGCAGCCAGTGGAAGGTCGCTCCTAACCCCCAGGGCTAGCCCTCCTCCAAGCACCATCTGCTTTGACAAGATGCTCCCAGAACAAGGAGGTTCCGTGGCCAAGAAAGTTTTGGAAGCACTGCACACATGTGTCCCTTCTAGAAGCTGCACAGGTTTCTGAGAAACCTCTTAATAAAGAAACCTGCCACATGACTGTCGACAAAATAAGCAACAAGGACCTACTGCATAGTACAGGAAACTATTTAGTATCTTGTAATAACCTGTAATGGAAAAGAATCTAAAAGAGAATATATATTCTTACATATAGGTATAAGAATATATATAAATGTATATGCAGAACTGAATCACTTTGGTGTTCACCTGAAACTAACACAATGTTGTAAATCAACTACAGCTCAATAGAAAACAAATAAATAAAAAGAGAGCTATTTATTTCTGCTGAAGCTGTGTTGTTTTTCCTGTTTAGTCCCTAAATTGTGTCGACTCTTTGCTAAGTCGTGTCTGACTCTTTTGCGACCCCATGGACTGTAGCCAGTCAGGCTCCTCTGTCCAAGAGATTTTCTAGGTGAGAACACTGGAGTGGGTTGCAATTTCCTTCTCCAGGGGATCTTCCAGAACCAGGGATCGAACTTGTGGCTCCTGCCATATTTCCAGCATTGCAGGCAGATTCTTTACCAGTGAGCCACTGGGTTCTGCTGAGCCCCCAAGCCCCTCTGACCCCCAAACACCTCCTCTGACCCCTGAATGACCCCCTGGGATCAACATTCCAGGGACAAACCCTTCAGAAAACATCTCTGTGAGTGCCAAAACCAGGGCAGTGGCAGGGAGAGGTCATGGGCCCATTGCTCCTTCCCATACCTTCAAGGCCTGAGAGGCCTTCGAGCAGAGGACGGCAATAATAGTAACTGACATTAATTGAGTGCTTACCACACCCTGATCTGGGCTCCGGGCTGAGTGCTCTGTGTACATCTCACCAAATCATCATACTATTATTGTTCCCATTTTACAGATGGGGGAACTGAGGCACAGAGAAGCAGGAACTTGTCCATGGTCTCTCACTTACGGGGAGCCAGGATTTAAGCCCCAGCCCGCCAAACCCTGAGGTCCTAGAACCGCCTCTTTACTACAGCTCCAGGCTGCAGGGAAGACCCAGACCTACGTCAGGAAGAGACGAGAAAGGGGTCTCTCTTCTCATTTAGGAAAAACTACCCAGGTGCCGGCTCCTCTACCCCTCGTGTAGTCAGCATCATTTCTAAACTAACAAAGTCGACTGAATCCAACACCGCAAACAATCCCAGGCTCTCCTTTTGCACAAGGGCCTCTGAGGGGGTGAGGGGAAAGTCGTCCCTGGCTGCCAGGAAACCCACTCCACCTGGAGACTCGGATCCCAGAATTCCTGAGCAGAAGGGACTTTGGAATTCAGCTTGAAAGAAAAGCCAAACAAAAGCAGCACTACACGCTCATTAGCAAAGCCAACGTCCGGAACTCGGACACCGGCAGAGGCCGGCCAGGGCCTGGAGCGGCAGGAGCTCACAGGCATCGCTAGGGGGTGCGAAGTGGAACAGCCACTGTCAAAGACAGCTTGACCGTGTCTTACACAACTGATCATCCTCGCGCCACATGACCCAGCAGCCACGCTCCTTGGCGTTTACCTAAAGGAGCTGAAAAGTTACGTCCACACAGAAACCTGCGCATGGATGTTTCCCGCGCCTTTATTCATAACTGCCAAAACTCGCAGCCACCGAGATGCCCTTCAGTGGGTAAGAGGATAAAGAAACTATGTCATATCCAGCCAATGGGACACCACTCAGCACTAAAAAGAAATGAGCTACAGTGAGAGACTTCATTTTCTTGGGCTCCAAAATCACTGCAGATGGTGACTGCAGCCATGAAATTAAAAGACACTTGCTCCTTGGAAGAAAAGCTATGACCAACCTAGGTAGCATATTAAAAAGCAGAGACATTACTTTGCTGACAAAGGTCCGTCTAGTCAAAGCTATGGTTTTTCCAGTAGTCATGTATGGATGTGAGAGTTGGACTGTAAAGAAAGCTGAACGCCAAAGAATTGTGCTTTTGAACTGTGGTGTTGGAGAAGACTCTTGAGAGTCCCTTGGGCTGCAAGGAGATCCAACCAGTCAATCCTAAAGGAAATCAGTCTTGAATATTCATTGGAAGGACAGCTGCTGAAGCTGAAGCTCCAATACTTTGGCCACCTGATGTGAAAAACCAACTCATTGGAAAAGACTATGATGCTGGGAAAGACTGAAGGCAGGAGGAGAAGGGGATGATAGAGGATGAGATGGCTGGATGGCATCACCAACTTGATGGATGTGAGTTTGAGCAAGCTCCGGGAGTTGGACTGAACTGAACTGATCAAGCCGTGGAAAGACATGGAGGAAACTAAAATGCTTGTTACTAAGTGAAAGAAGCTAATCTGAAAAGTGGCATGATCCTAACTAGATGACAGTCTGAAAAAGGCGAAACTGTGGAGACAGTAAAAAAGATTAGTGGTTGCCAAGGGTTTCGGAGAGAGGGGATGAATCGGCACAGAGGACTTTTAGGGCAGTGAAACTAATCTGTCTGATACCACAAATGGGCTTCCCTGGTGACTCAGACAATAAAGAATCCGTCTGCCATGAAGGAGACCTGGGTTTGATCCCTGGGTGGGGAAGATCCCCTGGAGAAGGGAACAGCTACCCACTCTAGTCTACTTGCCTGGAGAAGTCCATGGACAGAGGAGCCTGGTGGGTTACAGTCCACGGGGTCGCCAAGAGCCAGACACGACTGAGCGACGGACTGTTTCACTTCACTTTCACTTCATGACACTGTACAGGTGGGTACGGGTCACTTTAGGCTTGTCAGAGCTCAGAGGATGTACAAGACCAAGAGTGAATCCGAACGTGCAGTCCGGACTCTGGCTGACTATGATGTCAGTTCAGCTGCTCAGTCGCTCAGTCATGTTTGACTCTTTGTGACCCCATGGACTGCAGCACGCCAGGCCTCCCTGTCCATCACCAACTCCCAGAGCTTGCACAAACTCATGTCCATTGAGTCAGTGATGCCATCCAACCATCTCATCCTCTGTCGGCCCCTTCTCCTCACGCCCTCAATTCTTCCCAGCATCAGGGTCTTGACTGTGATGTGGAGGTTCACAAGTTATAACAAAT
>JADEYB020000016.1:1876423-1890778 GCA_015832495.2 Alces alces
TGGGGAATACATGTAACTCCATGGCTAATTCATGTTAATGTATGAGAAAACCCACTGAAATGTTATGAAGTAATTAGCCTCCAACTAATAAAAATAAATGAAAAAAAAAAAATGAAGTCTTAAAAAAAGCAAGCAAAGCTGAAGTTCAATCCCTAAATTTAGAACTGGGCTGGGAGCCCCGAAGTTCACCTGTAGATCCTTTCCTCCGGGACCTCCCGTTTCTCCTCCAGGCAGGAGAAACGGGAACAAATAAAGCACTTTGAAATCACAGAAGGAAATGAATTTTGGCTGGAAAGGCTCCTGCAGAGATGGGCCAGACCTGAGCTGGAAACTCGGGCGAAGGTCTTCGGGCAGAGAGTTCCTGGCGTGTTTAATGAGGCCGCTTCTGGGAGGTGTGAGGTGGAAGCGATTTGAAGAAAAGGACAAAAGCTCCAGGCTCACTCACACCCAGCCCACCCCAGCATCCTCCTCCAGCCCATCCTGGGCTGCAAGGACCGGGCAGGTGGCCAGACCCCAGGGGCCAGGCCAGGCTGCTTTCTGCAGCTAGCACTTGAATATCTTCTCTGAAACTGGAGACCTTCCTCCTGACCTGGTTGTTGCTGGCAGACCGGGCCTGAATTCACAGGAACGAGGAAAGCTGGAAATGCCACCGTGAAAAGGTCACCTGCCCCAAAGCCTGTGATCCAGCCAAGTCAGGAAGGCACTTGGCCCCTGGCGTGGTCTCCACACACAGACCAGGAAATGCTCTGGCTCGCGCCTGCGAGAGGAGGCATGGGACGCAGTTAGCACCCCTGGACGGGGGGCAGGGAAAGCCATCAGGGCCTGCGCTCTGCTTCCGAAGCTGTGTGACCTCGAGAAAGCCGCTCTCCCTCTCTGAGCCTGGATCTTCGTCCACACGAGGGGACAGTGACATGAGCACGGTGAGTTTCTCGGGAGACGGTGGCAGCGGCCCCGTGAGCAGCGCAGGGCGTTCGCAGGGTCAGCGGCCGCGGCACACGGCCCGACACACAGGTCCCACCTGAATTCACGTCCGCGCAGGAGGCTCAGTCGCTGCATCAGGTGCCCGCGGCAAAGGCAGGGACGGGAGGATGCTGAGGCGGCCAAATGCAGGTCCTTAACTTACCCTCTTTCGCCAAACTCCTAGGGTCTGAATCAGAACACAGTGGGGACAGCATTTTAGACAAGCACCCCCTACCCCAATAATTCACCGTGAAGCCTGAGAATTATCTTGTAGCCACGAAGCAGAGCGCCAAAGGCCAACCCTTCCTCAAGCTTCAGGATAATTTGGAGGCATGTTAAGTATGATGTGAAAACCCCTCTCATGTGTCACCTACTTCTCAGAAATGATTCGGAAGTTTATGCCCTTCATGCTTGCACGTTCGGTCGTTAAGTCGTATCCACCTCTTTTGCGACCCCAGGGACTGTAGCCCACCAGGCTCCTCTGTCCATGGGATTTTCCAGGCAAGAATACTGGAGTGGGCTGCCGTTTCCTTCTCCAGGGGATCTTTCTGACCCAGGAACTGAACCCGGCTCTCCTGCGTTGCAGGCAGATTCTTTACCACGGAGCCACCTGGAAGCCCATATGCCCTTCGGGTTCCGGCTGTGAATGGGGACGCCCTGAACAGTGAGTGATCACCTCTTGTTCACAGTAAACCAGGGGCAGCTCAGGCTGCCAGTTCGGGTCTCTCTGAAGCCAACTCTCTGCCACTGCTTCTCGGCTCTGCAGTCTATAGGAAGACTGAAGGAATTTTTGAGTGACAGCCGCTTCTGAGCAATCCCAGAGGCCTTTCTGAAAGGCGTGGGGGTTCTGGGAAAGACCCAAACAGTGCACCAGCCTCCCAGGCCGCGCTGGCCCAGCCACCGGGCAGTGAGGGAAGAGCCCAGTGCCTGCACGCGCCTGCCTCATTCGATCTTTGTCTCTGCCGCAGGGATTTAAGATGCACCAACCCCCAGTGCTCCGGGGGTTCATCTAAACATGATTAAACAACCTTTAGGCCTCTGTGGTGGGGAAATGGAGATTTACAGACTTCCAAACCTCCATTTAAATGCAAATGCAGCGTCTCGCCCCAGAACCAAGGATCTGAGCAGTGTTAAAGTCACTAGGCTGGGCCACCTCAGGCCCCTCCCACCCTTTAACCCGAGGGGCGTAACCAGGTGGGATGGGGAAGGTGGCCCGCGGGGACGGGCGAGAGTCAACACCTTGCCCTCCCTCACCCTCCGTTGCCTTTCCTGGGAGGTCAGGGACACAGATGTTAACCTCCAGTCCAAGCCGGGATGACCTTGTCAAGGTCACACACAGCTGGGAAATCCAGGAGCCAGGACTCAATCCCTGACCTGCTGGCTCTGAAGCCTCGGGAATGCCAGGCTCTGTGTTAAGTCACATCCCCTGGGCCCTCTGAGCAAGGGGGCCCAGGAAACAGTTATTGAGGTGAAAGCACATGAAAACCTACCATTCATGTTCAGCTCATAGCAACAGGGGCCATTTCACTGAGCGTCTACTATGTGCCCGGGGGCACTAGTGGTAAAGAATCTGCCTGCCAATGCAGAAGTAAGAGACTCGGGCTCAATCCCTGGGTTGGAAGGATCCTCTGAAGGAGGGCACAGCGACACACTCCCGTATTCTCGCCTGAGGGTCCCATGGATAGAGGAGCCTGGTGGGCGACGGTCCAGGGGGTCACAGAGTCAGACGCAACTGAAGCGACAGCATGCGCGCTGTGTGCCAGGCAGAGAAGGAATCATTTCACCTTCTGTGACCAGCTTTAGGATCTTCATTTTCAAAGGGGGAGATTCAGAGAGACTCAGGTGAGGAGTCTGCCGAGCCTCTCGCGGGGAAGGATTTGACCAAGTGCTACCGACTCATCGAACCGCTTCTCCCGGCTCTGCCATTCAGCCCCCGTGTGACCTTTGGCAAGCGACCTGGCCTCTCTGGGCTCATGCTTCTGGACTAAAAATGGTATAATAATACTATTCACCTCAGAGGATCTTGGATGTGGGGATTGATGGAGTTAGTCTGAGTCAAAGAACTGGGAACATTGTCTAGTTAACAAATATTAGCAACACTTTCTACACTCAGAAAGTTCTGGGTGCCCTAAGAGAGGTCCAGACCACACATCACGGAGGGTGGGGAGGGCTCAAGGGGACTTAAATTTCATGCCCTGGGGGTAAAATCAGGGAGAGCCTCTTGGAAGAGGCGTGTAATGGGTCTCGAGGGTGGACAGGGAGGGAACGGCTGAAGAACGCAGGGGTCAGGGGGTGGGCAGCTGTCCAGTGAGAGCAACCCCGGGTGGCACCAGCAGGACACGGGGGCAGGAGGGTGCAAAGGTCAAGCAGGTGCAAAGGGCGAGGCTGAGAAGGCCTTCCGCTCCACGCTGGGGAATGGGGGCCTTATTCTGCAGGCAGGACTGTATTAGGCGGACCACAGGTGATACGGTTGGCGGGGAGGGGCGAGCACTGGGGACAACTGTCAGGAGAGTGACCGTGGACGTGTGCCCGCTGATGCTGGCTCAGGCCGAGTCAGCGGCACACACAATCTCATTCTCTCCTCAAAGCAGTCCTGTTGGGGTTTGCCTGTCACTCCTGTTTCAGGGACTTAGCTGTGGCCCAGAGGCGTGTGGGACCATACCCAAGGTCACCAGGCCAGGAGAGGTGGAGCTGGCCTGCAGCCCCAGGGTGGGGTACTGGTGCCGCCCAGCCCCAGCCCTGCTCCTCTCTGATCCCCAAATTTCCCTTCTGAGCACCTGGAATAAAGATGCACGGGTAACTACCTCTCCTGGGTTGCTCAGGACTCTCCTGGTTTGAAGATAAAGTCCCTGGAAACTCCTGTCTTGAGCCAAGCAGGCTGATTGGTCACCCCAGAGATGACACAGCAATGGGACAAAGGGACAGGGCGGTGGGAGGGGGCTGAGAGAGTGATGGATAAAGTCGTTTGACGTGTTGAGTTCCATCCCCAGGGAGCAGGTCAGGTCGCTGCTTTGACACAAGGTCAGGCCAGAGGCCAGATCTGGGCTCACCCACAGAAACTAGGGAGCCCCCGGAACCCACTCAGTCACCCGGGGCCAAGCCTTGAGAGAGAGGCCCATCTCCAGGAAAAGGTCCTCCTTCCGAGGATCAGATGGCGCAGAAACAGCACAAGGCCCTCGGTTCTGCCTTCCAGCCAGCCTGCTAGGCGGGGCCCAGAAGAGCTTTCTGGAACCTGGATGGCTCCTTAGCTGTGGGCCCTTCCTTATGGGGCATTCACTCAAGGCTTAGGTGCAAGAACTTGCATCCCCGCTGGAATATTTTCCAGCCGCAGGCCTTCCCTTGGTTTCTGGAATCTGTCCAACCGACTAGAGGGCACAGTCCTGTTCAATGGTGCCAGCAAGGAGAAAGGACAAAGCAGCTTCGATTTGTTCCTGTTTCCGTCCCCTAGTCACCTCCTGCCGGCCACTCCATCCCTAGGCACCCTTGGCTTCTGACCTTTAAAAGTCAGCGTCAGCTGTGCCCCCAGGGCAGTATGTTGCGCAGGGAGAGGCCTGAGCTAGGGTTGATGGGAAGAAAGTAACAGCTTTCCTATTTGGCATCTAAGTGTGGACACACCCCGGGGGCAGGGACGGGGCAGCCCATCCACCCTCTGGCCAGAGGTTTGGGGCCAGAGAGCACAGAAGACCCCAAACAGTAGGTCTGGTGTGGACAGCCACCGACGTACGCTGTGACCTTGAGCGGGGGGGCTTCCTTTCTTGGGACCTCAGCTTGCTCACCTGTCAAACAGGGCCCGTAGCATCTCCCAGGACGTTGGCCGTGGGGTCCAAGGGCAGAGGCTGACCGAAAGACCGTGTGAGGGGGTGTCAGACAGGAGGAGAGGAGGGCGAGGTGGAGGGCTGAGAAGGGTGACGGGGCACTGATGCGGTGTTTGGAGGAGGGGCCCCAGCTGGACGGAAGAGAAAAATGACGAGACAGGTGAGAGAGCGTGTAGAAAGGTGGACTCAGTCAGCTTTGGTGTTCCCGCCGTCCCCTCCCGGCCTCCCCGCCCCTCCCAGCCCCCGTGAATAATCGCAGAGGACACCGATTAAGAGGACCCGGCCCTGGGGCTTCTTTGTTTGAAGCCCTCCTGGTGAATTATGCAGGAGGCTGTGGGAGACGCAGCGCTGGGGTCGTTTCATTATTGATGAGAGATGACGGGTCCTCTGCTGACAGCCTGCCTAAGAGATATGATTAACTTGTAAAAAATTAATCACCGTTCTCGGGGAGGACACAGATTCAAACCCCCGAGGAGCAGTGTTATCGATGTTGCCTAATTTCAGGGGACTTTGAAAAGGTTTTAGTGAAACTTGGAGGAGACAATTAAATTCAGTTTGCATCACAGGGGCTGAAATGTCACCCCCTCCTGGGAGGCAGGCACGGGTGGTCCAGCAGGGAGGGGCTCCAGGTGGACATGGGGGGCGTGTCTTGGGGACCCCGGCCTGACTCTTTACCCCCCAGGAGGCTCCTTCCACTCTGTCCCTCTCCAGGTGATCTCATGCTCAGCTATGGCATCAGTTACTACCTGGCCTCCGATGACTCACACTTTTATGTCTCCAGCCTGGACCTCTCCCCAGACCTCCCCATACATGCACTCAGCAGCTGTCTCACCACCTTCTCCGGGATAGCTCAAGGGCACCTGCAACTCCAAGTGACCTCCCATCCACCCCCATCCTCCCTACCTCCCCTTCTCCTGGTTCTCCTTAATGAACGGTACCACCCTCAACCAAATCCATCACCAGCACCTCTTGCTTTAAGTCCCGAACATTTCCGGAATCACTCACTTTCCTCCGTGTCCCTCACCTGCTGCCCTAGCCTGGACGCCTTCCTCTCTCACCTGGATGGTGTCAGTAGCCTCTTCCCACGTATCAGACCCTTCTGGCCTCTCGCCTCATCCTCGTGGCCTGCGATCTCACCAAGGCTGGGGCAGACAGCCCCTGTGGGGGCTGATTCCCTGCCCTCCGGCATGGCCTGGTCTCAGCGTGCACCATGACTGTCTGCCCCGGGGAGGGGGCTCCTCTGATGATGCTGAGGGCCGGGGGGAGAAGGTACTGGGCTCATGCCCAGCTCAGAAGTGTGGGAACATCAGCACCCCGGAAGGATGATGCCCCAGCCTCCCACTGGAGATGGGTGGGCTATTCTGGGAGCCCGGGGGCTGGCAGCAGGGTCCCAGCAGAGCCTGTGTCAGCCATGGTTCATCCACCGGTCTGGTCCCGTCTGCAGAGCTGCTCCCCGCAGACTCCCAGCCCCCAGTCCACGTCTCAGCGCTGCCTGCGAGGGGTCCTGGACTCAGACACCCTTCTTCCGCTCTGGTCCCCTCCCTCCCGTTCTCCCCACCAGGTTCACGATCTCCACAAACACATCCTCCCCCTTAAAGCCTCCGAGACTTCCCGGTACTCTCAGGACAAAAGGAGACCCTCACACATGACCCCCCAAGACCCCACACCAGCTGAGCTCTCCCACCCCGTGCCCGTTCATGTGCCCGCCCTCGGCCCGCGTGTTCCCCGTGGCCGTGGCCGTCCTGCCGCAGAGTCTCCGCCCAGGCTGTGCCCGCCACCCCGGTCAGCGGCCCCTGCAGCTCACGTTCCCCCTCCAGCCCTCGCCGAGCGGCGGTGTCTGCCAGGAGTCCCCTTGACCCCCTTGACGAGGTCAGACCTCTTCTCATCAGTTCTGGTGGCCCTGGACCCCTCTCCACTTACTGCTAATCAGCGCTGCAATTTCACAGACTTCACTTTATCCCTTAGGGATGATTTGATTAAGGTCTGCCTCCCCCATTAGGAGGGGGCGTCCTGAAGACACGCTGTGCCTGGCAACTCCAGGCCCGCGCAGTGACAGGTTAGGAGGGGAAGGCGGAGGGAGGGAGGGCATCTACCAGGAGCTGGTTACAAAGCTTCCTCTGCGTCAAACGCTCCAGCACATCCCAGGGCAAACAGAGAAATCCAAGCTGCCTCGCGAGCCCTCCCCGAAGCCCCAACTTCTCCCCGAGATTGTTCCCTTCACCCGCCATACACCCCTGGGCTCCAGCCAGCCCCAGCTGTTTGCACACCTGCATCTGGCTCTCTTTAGGGAGGGCCTGTTGGAATGTAAGCTCTGAGAGCCACAGTGGCTCCCACACACAGCAAGTTTCCAGGGAAGTTTGCTGACGGAGTGAAGGGCCTTCCACGCACCCCTCCCTGCTCTGCCGGTCTTGCTCCTGAAAGACTGTCTCCTGTGTATCAGGTGCCTTGTGGGCCTGTTTTGGGCAATCCCCACAGACGGTCCCATTGTACAGATGAGGGAAATTGGGGCTCAGACGTAAGCCATTTGCCCAGGTCACAGAGCCTGAGAGGAGCAGAATGTGGATATCAACCCAGGCCTTGCACACCGGGCCCACTGCTCAGGGTCCCTGCCTCCCCTCCCCTCCAGTGTCCACACTGTCCCTTTTCCTGAAGGCCCAGTTCAAAGGCCTCCTCTTCCTGGAAGCCCTCTATGATCACCCTGTCCCTGGCCCTGAGAAGTGCTTCCCACTCTGAAAGGCCGCCAGAGCCTGTGTTAGTTGGTTTTGATTTCGATTTTCTTTTAAGAGCTTTATTGAGGTGTAATTTACATGCCATCAGATTCACCCATTTTAAGTGAATGACTTAACGGTCAAGCCTGTTTTCATCTCCGGACCTGACGTGTATTGATTTCTGGCTGTGGTCATTATTCACACACAGCCCCCAGCTCCCTGCTGAGGGTGGAACCAGGGCACCTACATCTCCAGATGCCCCCTCTAGCAGGGCCTGCACCCTGAATGCTCTGAGCAGGGTGAGCAGGCCCACCCGTCTGCAGGACAGGAACTTGAAAGGAGGACAACGGCTGACGTTTCACAACGGCTGCTGGAGACAGCCCTGAGCTAAATATTCCAAGTGTGAGAGCCAGACACAGGTCTCCACGGGATGGGGCTCACTGCCCCCGTCTCACAGACAGGGACAGGCAAGCGCAGCAAAGGTAGATAACGTGCAAGGGGGTTCCCTGGTGATCCAGCGCAGGGGGCCCGGGTTCAGTCCCTCTTCAGGGAACTAGACCCCAGTGCAGGGGGGCCGGGGCAGATCCTCGGTTAGGAGACTAGATCCCACAAGCCGCCACTAAGAGGTCACACACTGCGACTGAGAAATCTGGCAAGCCGTGAGGAATGTCGAAGCTCCCACGAGCCGCAGCCAAATAAACACGTAAATAAATTTTAAAAATCACATAGCAAGTAGAGCTCTGGGATTCCAACCCAGGGGTCCGCCTCCAGAGCCTGGCTTTTACCCACAGGACTCTGATATTAGGATGGCCAGGCAGCTGTCCTGCCTGCTCAGGGCACAGGACATTCTATTTCAAAACTAGGACAGTGCCAAGCAAACTGGGCCATGTGGGCCACCCTCCACGACGTTTATGCTTCTCATTGTAGTTGAGTCCGCTCTGATCTCGTAAGGGGCTCTTCGGATGTCTGGGGGCCCGCTGCTCACTGGCCTCTGGAGCAGTGGTCCAGGGCTCCTAGGAGATCACTCATGGCTCTCCCGGACCCCACTGGCCAGGTAAGGATTCCTGAGATTGCCGGGTGTCAGGTTCCTGGGGTGGAGCTGGGAAAGCCAGACTTGGAGCTGGGGCCCCATCCTGCTGTCAGGGGCTTCCAGGGGCCTGGGGTTCAGGATAAAGGAGAGAGGAGGAGCAGCTTAGGGGCTTGAGGAGAGGCTATTCTCTGACTGTTCTCAGTGCGCTGAGTGGCCTGTGCCACAAGATGCCTCACCTTGCCCATCTGTTCAATGGGTAGAGCCTTGCTACGCAACCTCATCCTAAGGGCTTGACAGTTTGCTAAGTGGGTTCATGTTCACTGTCCGATGGGGCCCACAACAGGTAGAAGACCAGGAACGACGATCCCATTTGATCACTAACAAGACGAAGGCTCAGAGAGGCAAAGTAACTTGCCTGAGGTCACACAGCTTAAGAAGTAGCTGGCCTGGGCTCACACAAAAGCCATCATGCTCCAAATCATCACCCACTTGCTCTATGACGAGGGGAAGGTGAGCAGCAGAGGCCTGCGCCAGGCCTCCAGTCCAGGCTGGGGCAAGAGTGGGCATCCTGTGGAGGAATCAGGTTCACTTCAGATTTAAGATGAAGGAATTACTTTGAGGTCAGCCATATGGCTGCACGAATCAGGTGAGGTCCCAAGGAAAGAAGGAACCTACCTGGTCACGTAGCTAAGCGGCAGCTGACAGTCAAGTTCTCAAATGAAATCAACCTAGGATTATAGGAAAAGAGGGCCGTCTTCCTGGGGGCTCCTGTCTCCTGGGTTTCCAGTCTGGGCCCAGCCTCATCACACCTTCATCTGGATCCTAGCCCCCTCCTTTTGGCCCAGGCCACCACCCATCACTTAAGCTATGTGACCCCAGAAGTTCCCTGCTTTCCCGGAACCCACCCAGTTGCCGCTCCATGACAGCTGCAGATACAGCTAATATGTATAGAGCATTTACTGTGTACCTAGCACTGGGCTATGAACGTCTGTATATCTGTTTTCATAGTTCTCACAGCAGCCCCAGGGGAGGTACTGATCTGTATGCACCCCCGGCACACAGGTGAGCCTGAGGCTTAGGGAGCCGATCCTTGGTCCGCCCTCTCTCTCACTGCCGAGCCTCTTTCCCCATCTTTAGGACGAGAGGAGCTGATACAGCTGGTCCAAGGTGGGAACCAGGAATGCACATTTTTAGCAAGCACCCCAGACAAGCTCTGTGCTCTCCCATTCACAGCTGGGGGAAGCTGAGCCTTAAGGAAGGTGAGAACCTATCCAGGGTCACCCAGCTCCGAACTTGTAGAGCTGAGACTTAGATGCAAAGCCCAGGCTCCCTCGTAACTGAATAGCAGGGTACGTGGTCCCTACTGCCCGGCACAGAAACCTGGGTTGTCGGGCTGGGAGGCTCAGGGTGGGAATGGGTGCCGTCCAGACCCCAGCGCAGGCTCAGTCCGGGGTCCCTTCACTCTGGCCTCCCAGAGGCTAGGGAGTCCGCAACAAACGACTGAGGTCCACCGCCACCTGCGGCCCCCAGAAAACAAAGAGGCACTTACTGGAACTGGAGCGGCACCATTCACCTGCTTGAGGAGTTGCTACTACTGGCTGAGTTTTAATGATGCTAAATTAGCAGCTAAGATGCTGCCGATCTGAGCGCGTGCCTGGAATTGACTGCATCAGCCTATAATGGTTCCCAGAGCGTCTTTGTCTCAGGGCTGGGGAAGAGAGAGTCAAGGGAGGACGGCAGAAAAGACACCAGGGTGGGTACAAGTGGGAGCATCTGAAAGGAATCATTGGCTGCTAAGACTTCCAGGCTAAAGGAAACCATGACAGATTCCCCGCTGAGCACTTGACCTTGAGCCCACCTTGTCCTCCATGTGGGCTAGGTGTATCTAACAATTACAGCAAGGATAATTATCACCATGGCTGGCATTTTCAGAGCACTTAATAGACTTGTTCAGTCTCTAAGTTGTGTCTGACTCTTTGAGACCCCATGGACTGCAGCACGCCAGGCTTCTCTGTCCTTCACCATCTCCCAGAGTTTGCTCAAATCCTTGTCCACTGAGTTGGTGATGCTATCTAACCACCTCATCCCCTGCCACCCTCTTCTTTTGCCTTCGGTCTTTCCTAGGATCAGGGTCTTTTCCAGTGAGTCAGCTCTTCACATCAGGTGGCCGAAGTATCGGAGTTTCACCTTTAGCATCAGTCGTTCCAATGAATATTCAGGACTGATTTCCTTTAGGATGGACTGGTTGGATCTCCTTGCAGTCCAAGGGGCTCTGAAGAGTCTTCTCCAGCCCCACAGTTCAGAAGTATCAATTCTTAAGCATTCAGCCTTCTTTACGGTCCAAGTCTCACATCCATATATGACCACTGGGAAAACCATAGATGCCAGGCCCTAAGTGCTTTTCAGGTATTAACTAATTAATTAAATCCTCACAACAACTCTACATGATAAAGACTTGCTGTTGTTGTAATATACAATCGAAAATTCCTTGCCATTGAGCCCATCAAGAGGCATGGTCTGTGTTCCCTGCCCCCTGGACTCTGGGTGGGCCTGGTACTACTTCAACTAGTAGAACGTAGTGGAAAGTAAGGCCTTGTGACTTTAAGTGCTAGATCAGCAGAGGCAAAGCAACCTCTGCCTTGTTGGCGGAAATGTTCACCTGGGAACCCCGAGTATCCACACGGGGAGTCCAACTACGCTGAGGCAGCCATGCCATGAGGGAGCTCAAGCTATAGGCACAGGCCACGCAGTCAGCAGCCCCAGAGGAGTCCAGCCCCCAGCCAGTCATCCCAGAGCACAGAGACAAGCCACTTCCTCTCTGCCTGTCGTAATTCCCGACCTCAGACACCACAGACACAATAAAATGGTGGGCACTCCATGTTATGGAATTTTGGGGTGGTTTGTTACATGGCAGTAGACAGTCAAAACAGTATTACCATCATCTGTTTTCTAGTTGAGGAAGCAGATGTACCACAGGTAAATGAGAAATTAAGACTCAGCCCATAGCAATCTGGCCCCAGTGTCCATGTGCTTGAAAGCTCTCAGTAAATGGTAGCTGTTGTAACTACTGTGCTCAGCATACCTATCACTCGTCCGGCCTAATTTCTAAGCCACAATGACTCCCAAACTCACTTTAGCAGGCAGAGATAATTAAAAGTAATTGCATTCTTTAAGGAAGTCTTTCAAAGTATATTTCAGGTGATCCCCAAATTCAGTTTCCAACCTTGTTAAGAACCCTTTAGGTTTCCCATCCAAGCTTCCTCCTGGCCCACTTGGCTTGAGTGTGCTCCTCAAATCTCTTCCCCCACGCGGACCCAACTCCTCCACTCCACCCCTCCACATCATATTTCACAGCAAGAGAAGAGCTCCTCCTCTTTAGGAAAGGGGCCCAGGGGCACAGGCCGGCAAGTGTGGGGTTCTCCCCTGAGAGCAGGGCACGTGTGCACTGTCTGGTAATGTTTCTGCCTCCCACGAGGGTCATTTTTGTCCTGCCCCACGGCAGAAAGCCCCCAGCCCTTTCTGATCATTTCAAAAGGTTTCATAATATCACAGTTTCCCCAGAACTTCCTGGTGGGTTGAAGAAGCCCCAGTATTCAAAAGGCAGTAGCTTTGACAAGATCCTACCTCTCTACCTAGATGTTCCCCCATAGGCACATCTAGTTCAAGGTCCAACAATGATGCTCCTTTCACCTCCTACCAGCGAGCCCTGGGTTCAAATCCCTGCCCAATGCTGTCTGGCCATGTCATTGTGGGCCTTAGTTTTCTTACCTGTAAAATAGGGATAATAATAGTACCTGCCACCACTGACCTTATACTCAGTGCCTACCTTCCACGTGTCCAATACTCAGTAGATGACAGCTTTAAAATGGCATGTGATTGACCCATAAGTAAATGCTCAATAACTCTAGGTCATTAAACAAAGTTAACAAGGATTTCTTATTTTTTAGCTCCCAGAGTTGGGGCAGGGGTGGGGTGGGTGGGGAGTTAACATTGTCTAGCTCTGGCAAGATTTTGGGGAAAGCGGTGTCCTCTCTGTTTGTAGATTTGTAAGTCAGCGCCAACCTTCTGAAGGACAGATTTGACGAGGTCTTGCAGAATGCTGTGTTCACTTTGTTTCCTGTCTGTTATCTGCTGCTGCCTCAGCCAGACTCCAGAGCCTGGGGTACTGCATGGCATGTCACAGTGCTCAGTATGTCTTGAATGCATGAATGAATGAATAGGCAAAAATAACCCAGGATTCCTTTTTCTAAATTTTTAAATTGACGTAGAGTTGATTTACAATGTTGTGTGAGTTTTACATATTAGGTAATGATTCAGTTATACTTTTTCAGATGCTTTCCCATTATCGGCAATTACGGGATATTGAATGCAGTTCCCTGTGCTACACAATTGGTCCTTGTTGTTTATCTATTTTATATAGAATAGTGTGTATCTGTTCATCCCAAATTCCTAATTTATCCCTATTCTCTTCCCCAATACACGATTTCTACTAAGAATCAATGCCACATGTGTTAGCAAAATTGATTGTGCAAAATATTTAATGAGTATTGTTTATAGTGGTAGAAAATAAAAAGAAACAGCATCGCATGTACTGATCAAAGAAGGTGAAATAAATGACAATGTCCCCAAGAAGTACTGCCATCAAAAAGAGTAATGCAGACTGTATCCACTGATTCTGAACAAGAGAAGCAAACAGCAACACAACAAGTTTGACTTGACTAAATTTGTGGAAAACTGTTGGTGGGGACAAAGGAGAAAGTCTAGAATGGTGGTCACCTTTTCTGGGAAGTGTGAGTCCAGGGGTTGCTTTTCTCTCTGAATTGTTTGGATTTTTAGAGGGAAGATGGCAAAACCCACTGGTCACCAACATTGTGGATGACTGAGGGAGACCATTCAGTATTGCTACAGCAACAATATAAAGATTATATATTATATATAATGCAAGGATGATAACAATCACATTCGTTACCATGCATTAAGTGCTTGCTCTGTGCCTGGTTAAATGTGTTACATTTAATTATCACCAGACCCCCATCAGGTGGTATAACCAGTAATACCAATTCAGTTGATAGGTATTTGCATGATCAATAATAACAACCACCAAAATATACGTGTGTCTACTATAGGTTTTATAGCCCATATGTACGTAAAATACCTTGTACGTGTTAATGTACGTGATCGTTACAGCAACCTATGAGATTGGTGGCTATTACTATCCCCACTTTACAGATGAGGAAACTGAGGCACAGAGCGGTGCAGTAGCTCGCTCAAGGCCATCATGCTGATCACTGGCGAAGATAAAACTTGCGCCCAGGTGTGCTGGAGATCCGTGACTCCAGAGCTGGCCCGAATCTCCGGTTTAGGAAGCGTATGCTGAGAGCCAGGGTCACACCGTGAGCGGGGGCAAGGCCACAGCTGGCCAAACCAGCAGCCTCGGGGCCTCTTGCTGTCTCTGCTCCCCTGGCAGCCTTTGCGGCTTCCGCTCCCTCTCCCCGGGCAGCGCTCAGCCTAATTAATGCCTGGGAACTGCTAAGTGCCTTGTTTGACAGGTGTTTCTAGATCACAAACATTTTTTCCTCTTTCCTGCTCAAACTCTCCAAGGAGCAAGCACTTCCCAGGCAAGAAACTATCTTAACTTTATTACTGTAATTATAAAATGTATTTGTGTTAACTATATTTTATTACTTTCTGTAGAAGAACTGTACAAAAGAGATCTTCACGACCCAGATAATCACAATGGTATGATCACTCACCTAGAGCCAGACATCCTGGAGTGTGAAGTCAAGCGGGCCTCAGGAAGCATCGCTACGAACAAAGCTAGTGGAGGTGATGGAATTCCAGT
>JADEYB020000016.1:1891901-1913277 GCA_015832495.2 Alces alces
AAGGAGATCCAACCAGTCCATCCTAAAGGAGATCAGTCCTGGGTGTTCATTGGAAGGATTGATGTTGAAGCTGAAACTCCAGTACCTTGGCCACCTCATAAGAAGAGTTGACTCACTGGAAAAGACCCTGATGCTAGGAGGGATCGGGGGCAGGGGGAGAAGGGGACGACAGAGGATGAGATGGTTGGATGGCATCACCGACTCGATGGACATGAGTTTGAGTAAACTCCGGGAGGTGATGGACAGGGAGGCCTGGCGTGCTGCGATTCATGGGGTTGCAAAGAGTCGGACACGACTGAGCAACTGAACTGAACTGACCCATGCCTGCCCCTGGTCATAGGGTCTGCTTCCCCTACGGAAGGGAGCTTCCCTGGTGGCTCAAACAGTGAAGAATCTGCCTGCAATGCAGGAGACCCAGGTTCAATCCCTGGGTCAGGAAGAGCCCCTGGAGAAGAAAAGAACAACCCACTCCAGTGTTCTTGCCTGAAGAATTCCATGGACAGAGGAGCCTGGTGGGCTACATTCTATGGAATCGCAAAGAGTTAGACACGACTGAACTAGTAACTTTCTTTTCCCCTATGGAAATGGGCTTCATAGGGAAGAATGCTTGAACAAAGCAGGAGTGTCCTTAGAAGCGTTCTTAGGAAGGAAGGGTGGGGAATGAGGCTGGAAGTCAGCCATACAAGATTGAGTAGAGCATAACACCCCACGTTTCCCATGAGAACGCATCTGCCAGAGAGTTTGGGTTAAGTGCCCAAGATCAGAAACCTGGATTTGAACCCAGAGCTCTCTGACCCCAAGCCTCTTAGCGACCAGGCTCTAAGGCCTCCCAGATGCTTAGATCCCAGGGTAGGGGTGTGACCAGTGTTTTTCACTCTCTAGGACACAGGGAAGTGGCAGGACCCCTCTGTGAAACAACAGCCCTAGAACACTGACTCAGGATCCCCCAGCGTGCTTCTGCTTGGAGCAGTGGGGTCCGCCCTCACATTCCCAGGAGCTCTAAGTGTTGCCCTTCCCAGGGGTCGGAGCCTGGTCCCCAGATTCAGGCATTTACAGCCAGCCCAGGCCAGGGGATGTCCCACTTCCCTGGGCCTTGGCTGCAGTCCTCCCTAGTGAAAAGTGAAAGTCACTCAGCTGTGTCTGACTCTTTCTGACCTGATGGACCATAATCCACCAGCCTCCTCTGTCCATGGGATTCTCCAGGCAAGAATACTGGAGTGGGTTGCCATGCCCTCCTCCAGGGGATCTTCCCAACCCAGTGATTGAACCTGGGTCCCCTGCATTGCAGGCAGATTCTTTGCCATCTGAGCCACTAGTCCTCCCTAAGTGGGATTCATCTCTGGGACTTAGCTTCCTCCTCCACCTGCGTCCCCCAGATTGTCACCCCTTCAAGGTAGGAACAGTCAGAATCTTCCTAGGCTTCTCTGCTGACTACATTCCTCCTCGCGCTTTCTGTTCCAGCCCTGTTCCCTTTTGCCTCCACAACTTTGCACAAGCTGTTCCCTCTGCTTGAAGCACCGTCTCCTTGATCTGCTCTCCTCTCCCCAACCGTCACCTCTCCCTTAGTCTCCCTCACTTCTTAGTTTGTGACCTCAGTGACTTACCTCCCTTTGCTTTTGTTTGCTCATCTGAGAAGCAAAAATAACAAAGGAACTGTCGTGGAGGTTAAATGAGAGAATGTTTATAGAGCGTTTAGAACACTGGTATGTAGTAAGCACTCACGGAAAGTTTGCGCTATGATTTTTGTTACCTACATTATTCTTCAGGTCTGAGTTTAAGCATCACTCCCTCTGGGAAGCCCTCTCTGACTATCTCTGCCAAGTCAGAGTTACTCCCCTTGCTCTGTGCCCACAAGCATCCTGTTTAGAGTAAGAACCCATCGCTTGTAAGACCAAAGTAGCTGTTTACCCTTCCCATCTCTGACAGCAAAGATGCTAGTCTCTTGTTGCTCCTGTATCTTCAGCACCTAACACGTTGCCTGCCACATTATCGCGAATGAATAGATACTCGCGAAAAAGAGAATGAATGAGCAACAGAACAAGCGAATACTCTTGGCACCACCAGTAGATTCGCACAGCGGTGGCCAGGGTTTCCTCCTGCTCGGAGAATAGCTTCCTTTCCCTCCCCTCCCCTCCCTGCCCCCTGGTGAACACCAGCCTGGAGTTTAGCATTCATGGCCTGATTAGCACTTTCTCTTCTCCCCAGCCTGCCTTTCAGAACAGATGCCTACTCCCTCCCAATCAGTCCCCTCTGCTGCTGCACCTGGAGCTTCATCAAAGGACCCTGATTTCCCTCCCGTCACCCAAGCCTAACAGACACACTCCTGCTGCCAAAGGGGCTGACCCCTCCCCACCTGGCTGGGCCCTGCCCTGGCGGGGAAGCCAAGCCTGGCATCACAATCCCACACCCCAGTCCTTCCAGAATTAGCCACAAAAGCAGATGGGAATCCAGGCAAAGATAATCCAAAACACCAGTGGAGGATCCAGAAGTCATTTCTATTTTGCTTTGAAGTGCATTTGGTGAACTTACTTTTCCCCCCACCACAGATTTCATTCCTTAATCCTCTTTGACTTCAGCTAATATTGAAATGAGTTTGGCTGCCCTGTGCACACACTGGGAAGACAGCCCCAGGATACATCTAACAGCCATAGGGAGAAGTTTTAAGTTTGCAATTGGCCACTGCAAAGAGCCAGGACCTGTTGGGGCCCAGAGCCCCCCAGGGGTGAAGCAGCCCCAGAATCAGACCCTGGAGAAGCCCCTGCCCTGCTGTCTGCCACTCTCGGCCCTCTGGGAGAGCAGCATTGCCAGAAATAAAGAACAGGTCCTCCCTATCACCACCATCACACATGTTCGAGCATATGTGCACACGTACACATGCGCACACACTGCATCAGTTTTTCCCAGAGGAAAAGAAATCAAGATCACTTCTCATTTACCTGGACGAACTTCTCAGAACCCTGATCAAGGGCAGGATTCCTAGCACTCCTGAGAGGAGTGAGAGGTCTTGGTCACATCTCCGTCCACCCGTCTTCCCAGCTGCTGGGAACAGTCCCTCCTTCTATGTAGAAGAAGAAATGTATTTGGAAGCTGTGTGTCCTACCTAACTAGCTGGCTCACCTGGAGCATGTCATTTAACCTCTCTGATCCTCAATATTCTCTGAAAAATGGATGCTAATATCTGGGTTTCCCTGGTAGCTCAGCTGGTAAAGAATCCGCCTGCAATGCCTGAGAACTGGGTTCGATCCCTGGGTTGGGAAGGTCCCCTGGAGGAGGGCATGGCAACCCACTCCAGCATTCTTGCCTAGAGAATCCCCTGGACAGAGGAGCCTGGCGGGCTACAGTCTATGGGGTCTCAAAGAGTCAGACACGATTGAGCGACCAAGCATAGCCTGGTCTGCGCCTCACCAGCTGGTTCTCAGTGGTGAACGCAGAGTTATCTGTGGGCCTCGCCTGAGCCACCCCTCCACCGTCATGGTAGCAAATGTTAGTTGAACACTCACTATATACCAGCCCCTCTTTGCAGAGCTTTATGTGTATTAACTCACGGAATCCTTAAACTACTTCCTAAAGCAAGTATTAGTATTCTCATCCCCCTTCTAGAGATGCAGACACGAAGAATTAGAGTGCTTGCCAAGCAGCCCTGGGTACCCCAGAGCCAGGATCTGAACCCAGCAGGCCCTGGACTACAGCCACCCCAGGGCTCACAGTGCAGCCGGGACACGGGGACAGAGAGAGCAGGACGTGCAGACGTCCGCTGCTGAGGAAGGCCCTCCCGTCCTTTGGGAATGAAAGCAGCCAGGCTGCTTAGGCCGGTCGGGTTAGTGACCCCAGTGAGCCAGGCCTTGACAGGAAAGGGTAGCTGTGCTAGCTCTAGACAGCCACTGGGCCTCTGCCTCCCCTCCCTTCCCGTCTCCCCTGGCCTTGAACATTCCTCACTCATTAGACAAACCTCCATTGGAGGCCTACTGTGTGCCAGGCCCCGAGGTAGGCTCTGGACACCACCAGGCTCCCCTGACAATCATTTGCCCCTCCCCATTCCTGCAACCCAGAACACCTCCGCTCTGGCAACACGCCCAGAGGGGCCTGAAGGACGCCCCTGACCCAGGCCCTACTCCGGGACAAAGCCAGAAGGGTAGGAATGTGTGGGCATCATGACCCTTATTTCTGTGGTAGGGTGAACGACAGCGTGGGGAAGTCACACATGCTCACACACTCATGAATGCCTTCACCTGGAAGTGGCACATGGCACCTTTGCTCACAATCGATTTGCTGGAACTAGTCACGTGGCTCCTCCTGGGTGCAAAGGACGCTGGGAAATGTAGTCCTTTGTGCCCATGGAGGCAAGGAGAGTCAGATCGGCTGAACATTCCTCTCTATCATGCTTTTTTTTTTTTAATTCATGGGGTTCCCTGGTAACTCAGCTGGTAAAGAATCCACTTGCAATGCATGAGACCCTGGTTTGATTCCTGGTTTTGGAAGATCTACCCTGGCCTGGAGAGTTCCATGGACTGTATAGTCCATGGGGTTGCAAAGAGTCAAACACGACTGAACGCCTTTCACTAAATTATTTTATTGAATGAAAGTTTCTTCAGATTCTATAAAAGTGAAGTCACTCAGTCGTGTCCGACTCCTTGCGCCCCCGTGGATGGTAGCCCGCCAGGCTCCTCCATCCATGGGATTTTCCAGGTCAGAATACTGGAGTGGGTTGCCATTCCCTTCTCTAGGGGATCTTCACAACCCAGGGATTGACCCTGGGTCTCCCGCATTGTAAGCAGACTCCTTACAATCTGAGCCACCAGGGAAGTCCAATTCTATAGTGCCTTACTATTTTCAAAAGTTTAACACACATAATTTCATATAATCCCATAAATACCCTTTTATCCCTCCTATGCTTACATTCATGTCAAGTGGGTCTTAGGAGCCATCACTACAAACAAAGCTAGTGGAGGTGATGGAATTCCAGTTGAGCTATTTTCAAATCCTAAAAGATGATGCTGTGAAAGTGCTGCACTCAACATGCCAGCAAATTTGGAAAACTGAGCAGTGGCCACAGGACTGGAAAAGGTCAGTTTTCATTCCAACCCCAAAGAAAGGAAATGCCAAAGAATGCTCAAACTACCACACAATTGCACTCATCTCACATGCTAGTGAAGTAATGCTCAAAAGTCTCCAAGCCAGGCTTCAGCAATACATAAACCGTGAACTTCCAGATGTTCAAGCTGGTTTTAGAAAAGGCAGAGGAACCAGAGATCAAATTGCCAACATCACTGGATCATCGAAAAAGCAAGAGAGTTCTAGAAAAACACTTATTTCTGCTTTATTGACTATGCCAAAGCCTTTGACTATGCAGATAAAAAGACACTTATTCCTTGGAAGAAAAGTTACGATCAACCTAGAGAGCATATTACAAAGCAGAGACATTACTTTCCCAACAAAGGTCCGTCTAGTTAAGGCTATGGCTTTTCCAGTAGTCATGTATGGATGTGAGAATTGGACTATAAAGAAAACTGAGCACCAGAGAATTGATGCTTTTGAACTGTGGTGTTGGAGAAGACTCTTGAGGGTCCCTTGGACTGCAAAGAGATCCAACCAGTCCATCCTAAAGGAAATCAGTCCTGAATACTCATTGGAAGGGCTGATGCTGAAGCTGAAACTCCAGCACTTTGGCCACCTGCTGGGAAGAGCTGACTCATTTGAAAACACCCTGATGCTGGGAAAGATTGGAGGCGGGAGGAGAAGGGGACGACAGAGGGTGAGATGGTTGGATGGCATCACTGACTCGGTGGATGTGAGTTTTAGCAAGCTCTGGGAGTTGGTGATGGACAGGGAGGCCTGGCATGCTACAGTCCATGGGGTTGCAAAGAGTCGGACACGACTGAGTGACCGAACTGAACTGAACTGAACTGAGTGCTTACATTGCCCTTCCCCCCGCCTCCCCCATTGGTAACCACTAGTTTGTTCACTGTATCTATCAGTCAGTTCTTTCTCCTCCCATCTTCAACCTTTCCCAGCATCAGGGTCTTTTCAAACAAGTCAGCTCTTCCCATCAGGTGGCCAAAGTATTGGACTTTCAGCTTCAGCATCAGCCCTTCCAATGAGTATTCAGGACTGATTTCCTTTAGGATGGATTGGTTGGATCTCCTTGCAGTCCAAGGGACTCTCAACAGTCTTCTCCAACACCACAGTTCAAAAGCATTAACTCTTTGATGCTCAGCTTTCTTTTGAGTCCAACTCTCACATTCATACATGACTACTGGAAAAACCATAGCTTTGACTAGGCGGACCTTTGTTGGCGAGGTAATGTCTCTGCTTTTTAATATGCTATCTAGGTTGGTCATAACTTTTCTTCCAAGAAGTAAGTGTCTTTTAATTTCATGACTGCAGTCACCATCTGCAGGGATTTTGGAGACCAAAAAAAAAATAAAGTCTGTCACTGTTTCCATTGTTTCCCCATCTACTTGCCATGAGGTGATGGAACTGGATGTCATGATCTTAGTTTTTTGAATGTTGAATTTTAAACCAACTTTTTCACTCTCCTCTTTCACTTTCATCAAGAGGCTCTTTAGTTCCTCTTCACTTTCTGCCATAAGGGTGGTATCATCTGAATATCTGAGGTTATCGATATTTATCCCACCAAACTTGATCCCCTTGTGCTTCATCCAGCCTGGCATTTCTCATGATGTACTCTGCATATAAGTTAAATAAGCAGGGTGACAATATACAGCCTTGAAGTACTCCTTTCCCAATTTGGAACTAGTCTGTTGTTCCACGTCTGGTTCTAACTGTTGCTTCCTGACCTGCATACAGGTTTCTCAGGAGGCAGGTAAGGTGGTCTGGTATTCCCATCTCTTGAAGAATTTTCCAGTTTATTGTGATCCACACAGTCAAAGGCTTTGACATAGTCAATAAAGCAGAAGTAGATGTTTTTCTGGAACTCTCTTGCTTTTTCTATGATCCAATGGATGTTGGCAATTTGATCTCAGGTTCCTCTGCCCTTTCTAAATTCAGCTTAAACATCTGGAGGTTCACAGTTCACCTGTTGTTGAAGCCTCACTTGGAGAATTTTGAGCATTACTTTACTAGCGTGAGATGAGTGCAATTGTGTGGTAGTTTGAACATTCTTTGCCATTGCCCTTCTTTGGGATTGGAATGAAAACTGACCTTTTCTCTGTATCTGTATCACACTGCTTTTTAAAAACTTGTTATCATTATCTGTTACCATACTTAAATCTCACAGCAATACTCAGCAGGAGATATCACACCTGTTTCACAGTTTGGAAAACTGAGGACATCTCCTCTGATCCAAACACAGGAACTTTTACTGTAGGGATTTTCAAAAGCTATTTTTGGCAGCTCCAAGATCTTTTGTAATTTCCTTCCTGCTTCTCATCTGTGTTCTGGACCAGCTGCTCTCAACCTGGGTACTACGACACACCAGGAGGGTTCCCCAAGCTATTGGCTCTTAACGAAGAGCAGCTTCTAAAAAGTTGCAAATTATCTGCTTTGCTAAAAAAAAAAAATATGAATTAGTGTAGGTTCAAGGTTAACCCCAGGATGGCAATAATCTCTGGGAGGTTGTGAATGGCAGGATTGTCAGAATAGGAGCAGATACCCATGGGAGTATTTTCCCTTGGGAATTTGAGTCTCTCCAGACAAAAGGCCGGAACTACTGCTTGCAGCAGCCGAGAGTTTCAATCAGATGCCCTCTACAGAGCATCAGGGATTTTTATGTGGCTATTTGAGAGAAGGCAGCGGTCATCTCATTGGACAGAACTGTGGCGATCTGGCCACACTCTGAAGAGAGGAGCAGGGGCAGAGTGGAGCACAGACCCAAGAGTCAGGCTGATCTCAGAACACTGGCCCGTTAACCTCCTGAGCCTCAGTTTCCCCTTCTGTAAAATGGGGAGCGGAGTGTCTACCTCCCAAGATCGTTGAGAGGATTAAGTAAGAAAATGTCAGGATCGCGCCTAGCACGCGCTTGGCTGTCCCTCTTGCCTTTCTCTTCTCTGTCTGATGGAGGTGTGTCGTTATAAACCCAGAGGCAGCAGCTACATGCACCTTCATCTGTCAGGGAATGTTTAAAATACTGTATTGAGAAAAAAAATGGAAACAAGTTAAATATTCAGTACAGAAGACTGGTTAAATAAACTCATTCAGATTGATGAAGACTGTATTGCCAAATGTTTACAGGGAATTTGAAGCAGCAAAGGAAATGTTTATGACACAATTTTGAGAGGAAAAAAATAGGGCACAATATGGTACATATAAGGCAGTATCAACCGTACAAAAATGAGAGCTCAGTGACCTGGAAAAACCTGGTAGGGGGTCATCATCTTTTTCTTCAAACTGTGTTTCATGTTTCTTTTTTGCCGCAATTTCAGTTCATCAATTTCATACTTTAAGATATAACAGATTGAGGTGAGAAAACTGCCCTTTTTTAAAAACTGTAAATGTGGAGTTCCTGTGGGTGTCCATTGCCCTCGTGTGTCAGAGGCCTGATTGCCAGGTGTTGGTGAGATTCGGATGAGGAAGGCATGGAATGAGAAGCAGCACGCTCTGCGGGGAGGACAGGACTGAACTTGACCCCTTCCCTTCTCCTCCCTAGTTGTGTGACCTTGGGCAAGTCATTGAAAGTCGCAGAGCTCCCGGGTGCTCATGGTTCAAACGGGGGTGACCATCTCCCTCTCCCCGAGGACCTACGCAGGCAAATTGCAAAATCTTTGGCACAGAGTGAATGTAGGGCAGGGGTTCAGTGGGCGCCGATGCTTTTCCCTCTCTGTATCCTGTGGGTATTTCCGGGCACGTGGCTGCCCCGTCACCCAGATCGGGGCACTGGCACCTGCTGCAGAGGCCTTTGGCTCAGGGTTGATGTCTGCTTTACTTGCCACCAACGTGACCCCGTCCCCGCACCACGGATGCCTCCCCCAAACCCTTGGGCTTCTGAAACTTGATTGCAGCTCTGTGCGAGTCACGGAGTGTAGCTGTCGACAGCTTCATCTTCAAAGCCATGCTGAGTTCCGGAGCAGCTGTTTCCTTTACCGAGAGCCTTTGAAGTCCAAGCCCCAGCAAGCAGGGTGATTGGAGAGGATGACCTTGAAAGGTCCCCTTCCAACCCAGGGGTCTGAGATTCTTCTCTGTGCTTTCATCACATTCCCTGGGGGGTAAAGTGGGCTACATTGAGCTGCACCAGCTGCCGCCACAGCCTGGGATGCTCACACTCCCCTCCCCGGCTCTCCACTGCCTGTCTATCTTCCCAGGCTCCATGCAAGCATCACCCTCCTCTTGAAGTCATCCTGAACCTCACAGCTCTCCTTCCTGATGGGCTTGGAGCACCACCCCCCAATTCTATTCTACATCCTCAGTAGCATAAGCACCTTGAAAATGACTGTCACGCCCCTGGACCCTGGGCTCATGTACCCAAGGCCGGATATAGCCCAGAGTAGGTGCTGAAGAGATTCTGGATAAATTAGTTAAGCCCATTCCCCCCACCAGAGATCATAGCTCACCAGTAAAGCCAAAGCTTCATTGTGGCATCCCTAGAAAGGACCAGATGTACAATGATTGTATCTCTGTGCTAGGCACCTGCTAAACCTTTCATGACCCCCTTTTAATCCCCAAAAGTACCCCAGGAGGAAGGACTTACTGTCCCCATTTTACAGATGAGAACACTGAGGCTTGGAGAGTTTAAGTGACTTGCCAAGCATGTGGCAAAGTGGCCCTGAGGCTGGACTCTTTAACACTCCTCTCTGTCACATGTCTGTCAGAGAGCAGGAGGCTCTTTCCAAGAATTTGACTATTTCCCTTTGAGGACACATGATGGGCTAAAAATAATGACTCGAAGTATAATTGACAAATCCTGAAATTCACCCATTTTAAGTGCAGAATTCAACGATTTTTAGTACATTTTTAAGAGGTGTTCAACAATCACCACAATTTAATCTTTGAGCATTTCCATCATTCTATAAAGAAACCCATTAGCCATAGAACACTATGCGTTCCCACTCCCAGCCCCAGGCAACCACTAACATACTTTCTGTTGGGAACATTTCACATAAACAGAATCACAACATGCAGCCCTTTGTATTCGGCTTCCTTCCCTGAGACAGTATTTTTGAGGTTTATCCATGTTGTAGCACATATCAGCACTTTGTCCCTTTTTATTGACACACAGGGATGCCGTCATACTGATACGCCATATTTCGTTTGTCCATTAACCACTTGATGGCCATTTGGGTTGTTTTCAGTCTGGGGTTGTTTTGACTAATGGTGCTGCCACGATGTTCACATACAAGTCTTTGGGTCAGAAATCCTAAGGTTGGAATTTCTAGGTTATATGGTAAAATTATGCTTTACTTTTCAAATTATTTTCCAAAGTTGCTGCACCATTATGCATTCCCACCAGCAGTGTATGAGGCTTCCAATTTCTCCACATCTTCACCAGCCTTTGGTATTAAAAAGGTGCACCCAGTCTCCTGGAAAGTGGGAAGTGGCATTTCATTTTGGTCTTAATTTGCCTTTCTCTGAAGAATGATGATGTTGAGCACCTTTTCATGTATTTATTGTCCATTCGTGTATCTTATTTGGTGAAATATCTATTAGGACCTTTTGTCCATTTTTAATTGGGTTATCTGTCTTCTTGTTGAGTTGTGAGAGTCTGTTTTTTCTTCCACAAAAGCCACATTCTCAAAATTGCTTTGGGGAGAAGAGAGGAGGTTATTTGGTGGGAAAACAGATCTGAGTTTAAATCTGGCCTCTACAGCTTTCAGGCTCTGGAATTTCAACAAGTACTTTTAGTTCACTCCATTTCAGTCTCTTCTGTTACAGACCAGAGATAACAACATCAATTGAAATAATGCAAACAAAGCATCAGTATATAGTAGGGGCTTATCCTCTATCTGCTCAGAAATATTTGTTTAGCCCAGCTCTATGCTGAGCACCATTGTTGAAGCTGGGAATACAGCAGAGGATAAGACAAACAGCCTAGCCCTTGACCTCATGGAGCTCACCTGCTAGAGATGGAAACATACAATAAACAAATACAGAATAAACGTATAATACAACGTCAGAGAGTGATAGCTGAAAATACTCACGGTGAGGAGACAAAGTGTGGCCAGGGATGGAGTGACCTGGAACCTTCTTGGGTTACGTGGTCATCATTAGAAAGCTGGTTTACCTACACATCCCCACGGTCCAACATGTCAGCGGCTTAAACAAAGGAAGAGCTTCTTCTCTCACTCATCACCAGGGCTGGTTTCACGGCTTGGCTTCTCAAGGACAACCAGGCACCCAGACGCCTTCCACATCATGGCTCTGCCTTCCTAGAGCACAGCCCTCCTCCAAAGCAGTTTGCCAGCTGGTCCACACTGCAGGCTGCAGGAGGCAGGGAGCGCGGAGGAGGGGCACGTGCCTTCCCTGCAGGAAACGCCTGGAAGTTGCTCACACACTTTGCCTCCGTCTCCACTGGCCACACCTGCCTGCCAGGGGACTGGGAAATGGCAGCTTTATTCTGGGGCCCAGCCGGGTATCCAGTTAAAACTCAGGCATTTTATCACCTCGAGTTAAGGGATGATACTGGGAGATATCAAACAGTCCTTGCATGGGTGGTCAGGGAAGACTCCTCTGAGGAGCTGAGCAAAAGTCTGAGTGAGGTGAAGGAGGGAGCCATGCAAGGTTCTAGGGGAAGGGCATCCTGTGCAAAGACAAGAGAATTCTGACATTCCTGAATCAGGAGCAAGGTTGGGGTGTTGGATGGAAACCAAGAAGTCCACAGTGGCTGGAAGGGAACAAGAAGAGGGAAACTTGGTAAAAAAATAATAGTAGTAAGTTTGGTAAAACGACCAGGCCAGATAATGTTGAGGAGGGTAGATTTTACTCCAAGCAGAAGACAGTCCTCTAGAGAGCTATGAATCCAGGACTGACAATCTGAAATGATCTCATTACACAAAGAGGGCTCAGACAAGAGCTGGGACCTACGTAGAAGCTGAAAAGTGGTCAATGTGAGATATCTTTTGGAAGGACACTTAACAGGACTTGTTGAGATGGACTAGATGTGAAATACGCAAAAACAAAGGGAATCAAAGGTAACTCCTATTTTTCAGATCGAGCTTTTACTCTCTTACAGGTGTGTGGCCAACGGCAATAAGACTAAAGATTCATGAACCTAAAAGTCAGTCCATGCCCCCCTTCTGCTCCAAACCCACAATGCGTTCTCACCTGACCCTTAGAACCATCCCAAGAGGTAAATGCTGCTTCCTGTCTTTTTAGATGAAAACACCAAACCGGGAGGCGTAAAGTGATATTTAAGGTAGCATACCCTGTGAGTGGTGGACCCAGGATTTGGGATTGACTCTTAGGCCCAAGCTCTTACTCGTCAAGCGAAGATCAGGGGAGCCCATGGCCCACTGAGGTTGGGCAGGAGTTGCTGGAATTGTACTAGTGCTTGCTTTGGCTCGGGTCCTCTGATGTCCCGCCAGCCTCTACCTACACACACGCATGCTTGCACACACAGACATCTGTACACGCATCCAGGCGCACTCATACCGCCCCTATCCTGTCTCAGTCCTTCATTTGGCACCAGAGGCCCAGCAGAGGGTTCAGCCTGCCAGGCTAAAATGGCCACGACTCTGTCGTTGTCAAAGGTACAGTGTACTTCCATCCGCGCACGGACACCCAGAACTGCCTTTCTACACAGGAGTTCCTCTCTGAGTCCTCGGTGGGGACTGCGGTGTTCCCAAGACCTCCTTGGATGGGGCTTTGGGAATCATGGGGCTCTTTCCCAAGGCCCGCCCCTGCAGATGTACAATACACACAGTCGGGGTGCCAAGAATCTGTCCCAGGCCCCCGCTTCTGCCCGATGGTTCCTCTCTGCTTGGTGGCTAAGAACAAGGACCCTGGAACCAGACTGCCTGGGCTTGAGTCCTAGCTTGACCACTCATTAGCTTTGTACTATTGGGCAAAAAGTTTAATTCCAGAGCCTCAATTTCTTAATCTGAGGACTGCTGACCATGAGAATACCTACTACAAGGGGTTCTTGGGAGAATTAAGGGCTGGGATTGGAGTCTGGCACGTATGGTAAATGTTAGATGATATTAATATTATTATATTATTAGATGACATTAATATTAAACTGATGATCTCTTTCTAAGGTTGATCCTGGCAAAACCTCCTTCTGATTTCATGTGAACCAGACAGGCTAATTCTCAGTTGGTGTTAATGTCTCTTTTTATCCATCATTCTGTGGTAAAGCTTATCCCAGCCCATTTTAAAGCTTGTTTCACCTTCCATTCTCAGCTTTAGCTTTCTTTCTTTCTGTCTTCCTTCCTTCCACCCGCTCTGACTTCCTTTCTGTATAAATTATGCTCCTACCTCAGGGCCTTTGCATATCCCTCTAAAGCAGAAACTCTCTAAGAGTAAGACATTCGAAGTCGCAGAGCTGAGATTTAATCCCAGGTCACCTGGCCCAGAGACCGAACACTAAACCCCTGAGCTAGTGGCCTCCTGGCCTTCTCCTCCCCCCTCCCAGTGTCATGCATGCCTCATCCAGGGCTCTTCCCTTGGGGATACACATTCCTGATGGAGGTCTCCTTCCCCCTGAACTGTGAGCTCCATGAAGGTTGAGCTGAGGTCCATTCTGCTCATGAAGCACCCCCTGGTACCCAGCATGTAGCGCTTAGTACATATTTATTGAATGAATGAATGTCTGCCTGTCTCTGTTGCATACGTGATCCCCAAAGCAGAGACTGCGTCTTCATCTCTGTATCCCCAGTGCCCAGCAAAGTGCCTGGCACCGGAAGTCACCAATGTGCACCCTGAAATGAAACTGACCCATCCTCCTTCTCCATCTGCTGCAAGCTTCTTCAAGGCCTTGGGCAAACCTTCAAGGCCTTGGGTAAAACCTCCAGCACTCTCCCCTCCCGGGCCGATTTTGGGCTTTCTCCTCTGCACACTCACAGCACATTCCTCCCCGTGCTGTGCCCTACGGGATGGAGTGTGACTTTTTTCCTGCTAAACTGTGGGCCTTCTGCAGTCCTGTCTTATTCATTTGTACACCCCAGCCCCCAGGCCAGGGGCTCCCAGAGACTATGTAATGCACAAGAGATGCATAGATGAGCAATCTCCCTGGCTAAGCGGACCTTCCCAGTGCTCCTCTGTGGCCGGCCTGCTTCCAAGGCATTAACATATGCAATTCACAGGAGGCAGCATGGCCGTTAACAGTTCCATGTTACTGGACGGGGACAGAGAGGCCCGGAGCGGCCAGGTAGCTTGTCCGAGAAGGACAGGGAACTCTCTCGACTTTGCAGGAGTGCTGGCGGCCACGGGCGTTGCCGCCCTGGGAAGCATGGGGGTCGCAGAGGCCTTGGAGGGCCTCCCACACAGCTGTCAGCAGCTTGTCATTCTCGGGGTTGCAGGAAGGAGGACCCTTGCCCACCAGGAGCTCCCCACCCCACCATGAGCAGCCCTGAGGACTGAAAACCGCCCCCTTGACGTTCGGTTCAAGTTAAGACTCCAGTGTAGCCTCCGGAGTGGCTGGCACCCAAACCTGCTTTTCCTGGTAGCAATAAAGCAAATCCTGAATCATACAGGAGGAGGCGCATGCCCTATTCTTGGGGAACGACTTGGAGCCAACAGGGCAGGAGAAGGGTTCTCATGGAAGCCCCGGGCTGCAGGTCACGCTCTGTCCTCAGGGGTGCCAAGTCTGACAACGCTCACCAGCACCTCTGTACACAGGTGCTGAGTATCCAGGCTCTGCAGCTGGGTTTTCAGAATCTCAGCTCCTTCGGGCGAATCTAACTTTCCTGTTGAACGGGGGGTGGGGGCTTCCAGGGACCAGGACTTTGGGAGTAATACAAACACAGGAGTTAGGGTGGCCAAGTTGAGTCTCTGCTTCCCTAGGGGGAAAAAAAAATGAGCCTGGGCCAAAAGACAAATAAAGAAACAGGAGAAATAAAGAAGCAGGAGCAGCTTCACCTGGTACCTCCTTAGACCCTCAGACAATGAACAACCCCCTTCCATCTTACATGGGAGGCCCAGAGATGGGCTTCTCCCAGGGTTGGGGGGTGCCATGCAAGGTGAGATGTAGCCCCAGAGAGGCTCGGACTTCAGCCAGAGCCCAAGTCCCTCCACCGTCGTGTCTCCGCACCTGCTGTCTGAGTCCGCTGCTGCTGCTGTCCCAAATCCCCGCACACAGCGCGGTTGGAACAGCTCACAGCTGCAGTCCCGGAGTTCAGAAGTCTGAGACGGGTCTCAGGGCACGAAGCTCTGGGTGTCAGCAGAGCTGTCTTCCTTTCTGAAGGCACCAGGGGAGAATGTTTCCTTGTTGTTGTTGTTGTTGTTTTAAAGATTTTTAGAGGCTGCTCACATTCCTTGGCTTGTGGCCCCATCTTCCGTCTTCAAAGTCCACCATGGCCTGGCCTGTCTCTGTCACATTTGACGGCCCTGACCATGACCTCCCTGCCTTCCTCGTCCACTTGCAAGGAGCCCTGTGAGTACACTGAGCCCATGTAGGTTGTTGCTGTTGTTGTTAGTCGCTAAGTCACACCCAACTCTTTTGTGACCCCATGGACTGTAGCCCACCTGGTTTCTCTGTCCATGGGATTTCCCAGGCAAGAATACCGGAGTGGGCTGCCATTTCCTTCTCCAGGGGAATCTTCCCAACTCAGGCATCCAACCTGTGCCTCCTGCTTTGAAGGCAGATCCTTTACCGCTGAGCCACCATCCAGGTCATTCAGGATGAGCTCCCTTTCTAAGGTCAGCTGATCGGCAACTCTTGTTCCATCTGCAGCCGTAATGCCCCTCTGCCATGTGACCTAACGCACAAGCTCCAGAGATTAGGGTGTGGATGGCCTTGGGGAAACCACTACTGTAGCACCACACCCCCTTGCCCCATATCCAGTTACTATTTTGGGCGGTACCTCCTGTGTGCCCCCTGCTTTCAATAAGTCGTCTGAAGTTATTTCTTCCTCTCAACAACCCCGGGGTGCGGTGTGTGTGGGGGGGGTGGCAGTGCGGTCAGGGATGCTCCACTTCTTTCCAAGGAAGAAACTCCAGGAGAGTCAAGCCACATATGAATTTTGGGGGTGGGGGGGCTGGGGCCTTCATACAAAAAACTTATTTAAAATTAAGTTTCCTGACTGTGTTAGTATAAACATGAATGTAAGCAGAGCAGCCAGATTCTAGTTTTAATTTCTGATTTTAAAAAGAAATTGAGAAGACTTCCATGGCGGTCCAGGGGTTAAGAATCGGCCTGGTAATGCAAGGGACACAGTTTCGATCCGTGGTCTACATGCCGGGAGCGACTCAGCCCGTGCACGACAGCTACTTCGCCCACGGTCTGCAACGAGGATCCCATGGGCTGCCACCAAGACCGACACAACCAGATAAATACATGTTTTTTAAAAAAGAAACTGAAGCATGTCACGGCCCCCTGCAAGGGTGGCAGACTCTCGCACAAGGGCCAGCATGCCAGATGAATAAGCAGAGCCTCGGGGCTGGCAAAGGGACCACGCAGGGTTACACAGCCAGCAAGAGGCGAAGCCAAGGTTACACGCGGGAGGCTCCCGACTCCAGCACGCTGGTCATCCCACCGGCCACGCAGCCACTCCGTTAGCCTCCAAGCAAGTCTCTGCAGAGTCAGACTCACAGCCGAGGGTCTTCCTTCACACGTCTGACGCACGTGCCCAGAGAGGGGGTGCGGCAGCTCAGAGACACACAGCCAGTCAGCCAGCGCTGCAGCCCCAACAGGGCCTCAGGATGCGCCCCTGCCCCCTCCTCCTGTCACACACCCGCCCTCTGAGCTCAAAGGCGCCCAGCGCCGCGCCTCTGCACTCACACTCACAGACACACGTCCCCACACACCGCAGCACCACGCATGATGTCCGTGTAAAGCCTGGCCACTGCGGCGTTGACCGTCTTCTCCCAGCTGTAGGATTCACCCCACACGTTCATTTTACAGACGGGAAAGCAGCCCAGGCCAGGACCACCCCGATCAAAGCCGCCCGGCCGCCGACCAAGAATGCCAGCGTGGCATCCAGCCCAGACCCCCAACCCCCAGGCCCGGGCTCTGCTGGCGCCTGGCCTGCAAGCGGCCGCCGCGCTGATCACAGATGGCAGGAGCCAGCCCGAGGGCCCCCCGCCCCTGCCCAGCCGGCAGAGGCGAAACAAGGCCACGTAGCCGGAAAGTTCTGAAAGAGCCGTTTCCAAGCCCTCAGCGTCCAGGCTTGGCACAGTTGCTGCCTCCAACTGGGGCTCAGAGCAAGAAAAACCAGTTCCAGGAGGCTGCCCGAGGCTTCAGGCCGCCTCCTACCCTGACTTTAACTCTGCAGGGGGCCCTGGGGCTGCAGAGTGAACTGTCCCCCCAGACCCGTCTGACTTCCCCTCCGCACTATTGATCTCCGCTGAGCCTCAGTTTTCTCACCTGGGAGGAATAATACTATAGGTAGACCTCACTTTATTGGGCTTCCCAGGTACTGCATTTTTCACAAAGTTCAAAGGTTTGCGGCAACCCTATGTCAGACAAGCCCGTCAGGCCATTTTTCCAGGAGTATTTATTCATGTCCTATCTCTTGGTCACATTTTGATAATTCTCACAATAGTTCAAACCCTCCGCAAGCAGAAAGATTATGATGCAGAAAGATTATGGCTCGTTGAAGGCTTAGAAGATGGTTAGCATTTTTTGGCGATAAAGAAATTTTCAATTGATGTATGTACACTGTGTTTTTAGACATAATGCTATGGCACGCTTAATCGACTACAGTATTATGTAAACTTCTTTACATGAACTGGGAAACCGAAGATGCAGGAGACTCACTTTACTGTGATATTTGTCTTACTGTGGTGGTCTGGAACGGAAACTGCGGAGTCTCCGGGGCCTGTCTGTAGGACCTACCCTGCACGGTTGTTGTTGTTCAGGATTAAGTGAGGTGCCTAACGCAGGGCTTGGCACCTGTGAGAATTAGCAGAGGCACGTGAAGGGCCTGACACTCAGGCTGGCTCCTGAGGCCAAGAAGGACTGATGGTCTCACAAAGGACTACGTCACCCTCAGAGGGGAACGTTACAAGGGTAGATGCCAAGGCCAGGGAGGAAGCAGAGGATGGGGGGGGCCCCAACCAGAGACTTTCACATCAGCCTCTGGCACCAGAGAGGGGCCTCTGACCTGGGCCCCAGACCGAGAGGATCTCCACCCACTGTCCTCGCAGATTCCCATGGGCGGAACACAGATCTTGCACCACAGGTCTGAAAGCTCCAATTCCCCGCCCATTTTACAGATGGTAAAACTGAGGCCACAGACGCAGGAGTCACTGGCCACGATTTCATGATGATGTCAGGGCCCAAACCGAGGGTGCCCTGACTCTCGAAGGCGCCGGCTGACCACAGTAGTTTGGAGACGACGAATCTCTGAATCACTCAGCTATCCTGGGGACAGTTTTCTATTTTCTCTTCTTTTCTTTTGTCTTTAAGCATTATCCAACATCTAACTCAATGCAAGGGACTTGTCCCTCCAGCCCTGAGAACAGCTTAAAGAAAGAATGGATTGTTGAGCTCCATTCCCCATGTCACCCCGACACTGTCCCTGCTCCAGGCACGATCACACACATCTGTCCTCCCTGTGTGAGTCCTCCCCCTGCCCCCCACGCCCTTGCTCTGCGACCTCTGGGAAGTTACACCCCCTCCTTCCAGATTCAGCTCCTCCGACCCTCCCTGATGGATCTTGGCCCTGCAGATACCAGCCCATTGCCCCCAACCCCTGGGCATTTAAATGACCTGAAGACTCCCTCTGGACTGTATTCATTTGCTCTGTTAATGTGATAATTGATCTGTTCTCATTTATTCATTTGTTTATTCAACAAAGGTTTCCTGAATAACCAGCCAAGAGTCAGACACTCCCTCCAGTCACTTACCTCCTTGTGAGGGGAGTGCAGCCGCCGGGGCGGAATCACTCGGGACTTTGTTACAGCTGTGAGGTGCTGGGCATCGCTGCAGATTCAGCAGGGCTCCTGTTCTAGTCTCAGACGCCTTCCGAGTGGAGGGACCTTGCCAAGGAGGAAAGAGTCTCTCCCATCACTGCTGGTGCTCCCGGGAGGTGAGGGCCCTCGAGGTTTCTGAACCATCTTGCATCTCCTCCTGGGTGGCCCGGGGGTTCGGCGGACAGTGATTCTGCCTCTGCCACCTCTGCGCGAAGGGTTTGGACAGAGTCACTTCCTCTTGGGCCTCGGTTCCTCTTTCGTGAACAGAAGTGGGGGCTCCTACCTCATCGATTTACTGCTGGGTGAAGTCCAAGCCCATGGAGGGAGTGAGGCCAGCTGCAGGGAATGGGGCCCCTGAGCTGACCGTCCAGAGCGACAGCCTAGAGCAGGGGCCCTGGCAGACGGCTCGCTCTCGTGTGGATTTGGGAGCATCGCCTCCTTTTGTGTGGTCTCTGCGCTCGGACCTGTAGGGCCAGAAGGTTGGACCATGGTCCCTCCCAGGTTGCTGGAGGAAGCCTGCTGCCTACAAACAGGACAAGTCGTCAAGTCTCTGCCCTGAGTGGTCTGGGCTTCATCTGTCCCCTCCCTGCACCCCAGGATCTCAGACAACGATGAAAACGGGAACACAACACCTCTGAAGATGGAGAATAAAATAAGCAGTATTCACCCTTCTCCAACTAGAGGGATGTGGAGGAAAACCATCGGGCAAACAGCCTTGCCATCTTGCGCCATGGAGCCCCGAAGGCAGAGCTGGACTGTCTTTAAATGATGGAACTTGGGAAACTGGAAGGCAGAATAGAGAAGAGAACCATGCTCCTAGGAAGTGGGGGGACAGAAGGAACAGGGCCCCACCTGGGGGACCTGGGCAAGGAAACCTAATGGAGGCTCTCCCCTCTCCTGATTGGAACCACCACCTCCCCCATCGTTTCCTAGTTCTTGCTGACTATTGATGCGGGGAGTCCCACACCTTGTACTGTTTTTGAAATGTTCCATAAAAGTTAATAAAAGAAAGCTTCAACTAAAATTGGAGTCAGGAGGGCTTGTAGAAGGGACTCCCATACCCCACCCCTCATCGTCAATTACCCCAAACAGGAAGACACCGATTATCCCAACAGAAAAACATCAGTCACTGACTCCAACAGGAAGAGATACGCCTTGCACTGCCCAAAAGGTAGGCCAAATACTTTACTGATCCAGAGGGAGGAAGACTTCCTTCTTGCCCAGCAACAAGCCCATCGCATCCTCTGCCGCCCCCCTCTCCTCCTGCCTTCAGTCTTTCCCAGCATCAGTGTCTTTTCCAATGAGCCCGCATCAGGTGGCCAATTAGATCTTTACATTTACTCAGTTAGATTTTGTTTTTTAACCGTTTCAATCAAGGGAATTCTTTCCTTGGTTCTTATCTCGAGCTTTCTTGCTGTATGTCCTAGAACTCATTTGGTCTTCCGCCATTCCCATCTAATTGGAGACTGACTCTGGCCAAGTCAACATTCCATGTTTTCAAGTGTTTAGAACAATCGCTACGCACAGGCCTTAGGGCTTCTGCGCCAGGGGCCCTCTGGTTTGACTGCCTGCCCGCTCCCCCCCCTTCCACCTATCATACACCTCATGAGTCAGCTCTGAGAAGCCCCCACCCTGCCAAGCCCTGGCTCTTTGCTCCTTTTTCCCATCGCACCTCAAGCACCCCCTGCCGTGTTTCATGGTGACTTTCTCTGATGCTGTCCTTCCCTCTCGAGTTTCTGGAGGGTGCGGTGTTCTAAGAGGGCAAGAGGGTCTGAGGCTGAGCTTGCTGTCTAAGGCGACTGGCCCTTTCTGAACTTCAGCTTCCCACCTGCAGAGTGGGAACAATCCTCTGTAACTCTCCCGGGGCTACATATTAGCCCGGGAAAGTGACGCTGGCTCCTACAGTCAGTTCAGCTCCGTTCAGTCGCTCAGTCGTGTCCGACTCTTTGCAACCCCATAATCGCAGCACGCCAGGCCTCCCTGTTCATCACCAGCTCCCAGAGTTCACCCAAACCATTTCCATCAAGTTGGTGATGCCACCCAATCATCTCATCCTCTGTCGTCCCATTCTCCTCCCGCCTTCAAACTTTCCCAACGTCAGGGTCTTTTCAAATGAGTCAGCTCTTTGCATCAGGTGGCCAAAGGATTGGAGTTTCAGCTTCAGCATCAGTCCTTCCAGTGAATATTCAACACTGATTTCCTTTAGGATGGACTGGTTGGATCTCCTTGCAGTCCAAGGGACTCTCAAGAGTCTTCTCCAACACCACAGTTCAAAAGCATCAATTCTCTGGTGCTCAGCTTTCTTTATAGTCCAACTCTCATATCCATACATGACTACTGGAAAAACCATAGCCTTGACTAGATGGACCTTCGTTGGCAAAGTAATGTCTCTGCTTTGTAATATGCTGTCTAG